>PVLC010008410.1:0-58505 GCA_004027655.1 Graphiurus murinus | reverse complement strand
AAAAAAAAAAAAAAAAAAAAAAAAAAAAAAAAAAAAAGAATTGAACCAAGGAGTGTTCTACCTCTGAATTACACCCCCAGCCCTATTTTATTATTTTTTTCTTTATTTTAAAACAGGGTTTAATTAAGTTGCAGCATTACCAAGTTGATAAGGCTGACCTTGAATCTGCAATCCTCCCGCCTCAGCCTCCAAAATACTGGAATTATAAGCATATAACACCATACCTGGTCTGGATTTATTTATTTATTTAATTATTTGTACTGGGGATTGAACATAGAGGCATTCTACCTCTGAGCCATATCCTGGTCTTTTTTATTTATTTTATTTTATTTTTTGTCGTACTGGGGATGGAACCCAGGGGCATTCTATCTCCGAGTTACATCCCCAGCCCTAACTTTTATTGTTTATTTTGAAACAGGGTCTCACTAAGTTGCGGAGGGCCTAAGTAGCTGAGGCTGGCTGCAAACCTGGATCCTTCTGTCAGCCTCCCAAGTACTGGGATTACAGGTGTGTGTTACCATGCACGGCTTATTTTTTTTTTTGAAATGGGGTCTCACTAAGCTGCTGAGGCTGACCTCAAGTCTGCAATCATCCTGTTTCAGTCTCTCAAGAACTGGAATTACAGGCATGTGCCACCACATCCAGCCTGGGGTTATTTTTTTTGATGCTGGGATGAAACTGGGGGCCTTATATATGCTAAACATACACCTTACCATTGAACTACATCCCAAGTCCTGATTGAGGAATTTTATTCTTGTTATCTAAAGTCAGAATTAAAGTCAGCTAATAAATGTGAACTGCAATTAAAAAAAATCACAACTATACATAGCTATGTCAGATGTCTACCCAGATGAGTATTTTGCTTGAAACAGGACATTCTGTGTGAAGATTGGATCGTTCCTCCTCATTGCCATGGTAACACTGACTACGTGTCAGGAACCGCTTGCTATGCACTTTGCATGCAGCACTTTATGTGAGTCTCACTCCAACTTGAGGAGGTTGGCACTATCAGCTCTATTGGACAGATTACAATGGTGTCAAGTAACCTTGCCCTAGGTGCAGAGTTGGGCATGAACCCAGGCGGTGTCTGATGGCAGTGTGTGAACACCCAAACATGGCGTCATATTGCCCTCCTAGGCCTTTATGAGCTAGGATTATGCCCCGTGGTTTGTCAAGTCTGTCTGCAAATGAATGAGCTTATACAAATACACTATGGTGTATGTACAGAAGAACTAAGCATACAACAAAACGTTTTGTTGTATGCTTAGCAAAATTCTTGCTCTCAAGCAGAATTTTGTACTCTTGATGTATACGTCTGCTGGTGCTGCTGTAACAAATACCACAGACTCTTTGACTTCAATAACAGAGATTCATTTTCTCACAGTTTCAGAGGGCAGAAATCCACGGTCAAGGTGCTGGTCTCTTTGGTTTCTGGTGGAAGCTCTCTTCCTGGTGTGCCAACAGCCATCTTCTTACTCTCTGCTCAAGTGACTTTTCTTCCATGCATTCGCACAGAGAGAGCAAACTCTCTGGTGTCTCTTCTTCTTTTTTTTTTTTTTTTTTGCCGTACTGGGGATTGAACTCAGGGGCATTCTACCTCTGAGCTATACCCCAAGCCCTATTTTTTACTCTTTATTTTGAAACCGAGTCTCACTAAGTTGCAGAGTGCCTCACTAGGTAGCTGAGGCTGGCGGCGAACCCGGATCCTCCGGTCTCAGCCTCCCGAATGCTAGGATTACAGGGATTACAAGCGTGGCTACCACGCCCGGCTTGGTGTCTCTTCTTAAAAGGACACTAATACTATGTGATCAGCACCTTACCCTTATGATTTCACCTAACTTTACTTCCTTACACAAAATATATCCACCTTGTGGGTTAGAGCTGCAACATATAGATCAAACAAATATTCAATCCATGACACTCATAAATTGTGGTCACTTCTTAAATGATTCTGTTAACTTTTGCAGCTAACTGTCATCGAATGAGGATATTTCATTTATGAAGTACAAGTGCATTGCCTTGCACATAAAACTTAATAAGCTGTGATTGTTATTACAGGTGGAGTATATATTATCCAAAATGCACGGGATTAGAAATGTTTCAGCCTTCAAATAGAAACACGGCCTGGGTTTGGCCCTGAATATCTCATGCAGGCATTCATCAACTAATGATGAAAACTGTATGGCCAAATGCCCATTTATCTTCAAACAGGGGAACTGAATTATTAATCTGCACTAGGGAAAAGTTGACATTTGATACCTGCATGCCAACTCTGGGGGAAAAAAATCCCAGAATATTTAAATGGCAGGTTTGTGAGTCAAATATTACCAAAACTACAGTGGGTAAAACTGAAAAAACATAAGCATTGCAAAAAAGAAAGCAGAAATTTCCTCATGGATGCAATAGAGAAGAAAGATCTAAAGGCCCGGTGCTCCTCAAAAGTTTCCCTGAGGCACTGCTTGTTCTCATAGAAGCCACCAGACCTGGCTGTAATGACAAGACAGTGAGAATCAGCAGTGTATTGCTCTCTTAAACAAATGCTCAGACTTCTGTGCCCCTCCCTCGTCTTTTGTGATTTCAACTTCTGGTCTTTTGTGATTTCAACTTCTGAGTTGATTTCCTACAGGCATTTCTGCATTCCTTTGGAAGGAAATGCACCATGCAGAGTGGAAGCTGACAAACAGGCAAGCTTGAATTCGCAAATAAAAATGACAGGAATCACTTTCTTTCCTTGGTTCGGACTGAGTTTTCATGATATTAGGAATGGCTCTTTGTTCCACAATACTGTCTAGCAGTTTCTCAGTTCTGTTGACCTGAGTTGGGTGGATCTGAGTCAAGGTCTGGGCCAGGGTGATTTAGAATTCAAATTCCAATTCATAGTACAGTCTTAGCCGGGCGTGGTGGCACACGCTTGTTAATCCCAGCATTTGGGAGGCTGAGACCTGAGGATCTGGGTTTGAGGCTAGCCTCAGCTACCTAGTGAGGCCCTCTGCAACTTAGTGAGACCTGGTTTCAAAATAAAGACTAAAAAATAGGGCTGGGGGTATAGCTCGAAGGTAGAAAGCCCCTGAGTTCAATCCCCAGTACCGAAAAAAACCAAAAACAAACAAACAAAAAAACATAGTACAGTCTTGGCTTCAGCGAGCAAGGGGATAAAGTATTTGGTTCCAGTGGGAATCCAGTTGATCTCAATAGTGAGAAAAACCAAACTCAAATTCTTACTCCATAATTTTCTTTCAGGCAAAATCACAAAAGGGGCTTTACTAGTTCCTACCATCAGGTCAATAGAAAACACTGCCTGAAGTTATATCTACAGAATGATACAGGAACAAGTGATGAAAACAGATCTATCAACTTGATTTGATTTTTCACCATTACTAAAATATCCTGTCACCTTGGCAGAGTTAATGAGATGAAGTAATTGCTGTACAGCTGTAAAAATAGAGACCAGGCTGAAAGATACTTTTGTTGGACTCTGTTACATAGTGCATCAAAATTATAAGCTGGGGACACTATCAGCTTAGTTTGGTGTGTGTGTTTTTTTAAAACTGTGATAAAATGCATATAACACAAAATCTATTCTCTTAACATTCACGTTGTTGCACAACCATCTTTAGAACTTTTCACTTGCAAAATTCTATACCCAGCAATTCTGGACCCACTTCAAGCAGCAACTCCATATTCCTCCTCCCTCACTCTTAGCAACTATTGTTCTACTTCCTGCCTCTATAAATTCAACGATTCCAGGTACTTCATATAATTGGAATCATATAGCATTTGTCTTTTTTGTGACTAGTTTATTTCACTTAGCATAATGCCCCCAAGGTTCATTCATATTGTACGCTGTGTCAGTTTTCTTTTTAGGATTGAATGGTATCCCAATGTAATATATGCCACATTTTGCTCACCCATTAATTTGCTGACGGACACTTGGATTGCTTCTGCCTTTTGGCTTTTGTGAATAATGCTGTGTGAACAACAGGTGTGCAGGTAGGTTTTAGAGATTCTGCTTTCAATTCTTTGGGGTATATACCCAGAAGTAGAATTGTTGTTTCACATGAAAATTTTATTTCTATATTTCTGAGGAACTTCTATATTGTTTTCCATAGCACTTGTCTATTTTATCTTTAAATAGGGTCTCACTAAGTTACCATGTTTGCCTTGAACCTGTGAACTTCCCAGAGATAACTTTCAAAAGCACCATTTTTAAAAATGTAGAATCTATGAATTAAGATGGCTTTTGTTCACAATAGCCAAGTTATGGAATTAGCCTAAGTGCCCCTCAACAAATGAATGGAGTGTGTGTATGTGTGTGTGTGTGTGTGTGTGTGTGTGTGTGTGTGTGTGTTTTACACAATGTAGTTTTACTTAGCCATAAAGAAGAACAAAGTTTAGTCATTTGCAAGAAAATGAACGAAATTGGAGAGATTCTAAGTGAGATTAGCCAGACTCAGAAAATTAAAGGTCACATATTTCCTCACATATGTAGAAGCTAGAAAGAAGTAGAAAAAAAAGAAAGAAAGAAAAGAGATCTCATGAAAATCAGGAGACATCAGTAGAGGCATAAGAGGGGGTTGGACAAGAAAGGAGGGAAAGGAAAAAGGAGGTAGGGGAAACAATGTTATGTGAATATATGAATGCATCATCATTAATCTATCATGTACAATACACAATAAAAATTGACAAAAAAGTTTACAAGAGATCAAATAAATAAAATAATAGCAATAAAACTTGAAGGCTTGTATCTAAAACTAGTTTACTCCTTCCACCATTTATTGATTTATTCCATCACCAAATACTGAGTATCTTTATAATTAAGACACTGAGTTAGTTTTAGGTACTAGGCACATTCCATTAATTCAATTTCAAGGTGCATCTTGAAAATTTATTTTTTCTTCTAAACTTACTAAGTGAAAAGAAAAAATAGAACTGACCAAACTGAATGAAAAAATCTAATTCCTCACATTTCCAGGATTAAAAAAAGAAACTTGTACATCCTGGGTAGAAAAGTCTGTCAACTGTTTAATTCGGCAGCTTTCATGGTTAATTTCCCCTAATGTTTTCCAAATGTACTTTTACACTCATTACGAAATAATATACTCATCATGAATAAATAGTGATTGTACCCACTACACCATCATGAAAAGACACCTGCTAAGTATTTTCTATAAGAGGATATGGAGGATGTAGGAGACCTTAGAGGTTTGAAGAACATAGTCTAACTGAGGGAACAGGTCTCCTGAAAAGGCTGAAAAACTAAGGACCAAGGAATGAGGAGAGATTAGGGATTCCATGGGTTCCAATGGGTTCATGAAACCCATGGACTTCTAGAAGCAGCCCCCATAGGCAGGCACCTCTAGGTGTGGCTTGGGTGGGGACTAGAAAGGCAGACGGAGCTCAAGTCCATGGTAACCTGAGCCAGGAAGTTCTCTGAACTACAGTACTCCAGAAGAAGAATTTCAATCAATTCTCTACTTCATTAGTATAACCTATTACAAGTTACTACTTATTCTGAAAGGTTCTTTTGAGTGGGTTAGTGCTAGAACCTCTACTTTAGTACATGAAGTTGTTGCTTGGGTATAAGCAGGACTGTTTCAACCATGTGGTAAGGGACCATCTGAACTTCTTTTCTTGGAGGGGGGGTTATCTTAGTTTTTTTCTGTTGCTGGGATCAAAATACACAACTGAGAGGAGGAAAGGTTTATTTGGGTTCATAGTTTCAGAGATTTGGTCCAGGGAAGAAGCCACAGTGGCAAAGCACCACATAGGGACACCACTCTCACATCATGTTGTTTGGAAACAGAGAGTGAGAAGAAGTGGCTAGGGACATATATAGTTCCCAAGTCCCCTCCTCTAATAACCTATCTCCTCCAGTCATGGCCCACCTCTGAACCTTGCTGCATTGGGGACCATGCTTCCAACACATGAAACTTTGGGGGGATATTCCAAGCCCAAACCATAGCAGGAATCCAGTGGACTATTTTACTTATAATGGTTCTTGGGAAGGATATTGGAAGAAAGGAGATTGGGAAATATCATGAAGGTCAAAATTTGAATGACAGCTGAGTTCATGCTGCTTCTAGGCTTCTGGATTTATGAAAGTCCCTTTCTACTTTATAAAAAGAACATAAGAGGATTAAGGGAAGGTTATATTTGTTTGAGGTGCAACTGAATCACTGAAATGGACCCTTAAAAACTTAATAAGTCTACCCAACCATTTTGAGGATGCTCTTAAGATATTTCAATTATTATTTCCAAAGTGGAAGGCTACACAGTACCAAATTAAGTGAAAATAAAAGTTCTCAAATTTTCCAACAGGATTTTGAACCAGGGAGCTATTAACTGAAGGAATTTAAAGTTGGGGCTGGGACTGTAGCTCAGTGGGAGAGCACTTGCCTAGCATATGTGAAAACTGGATTCCAGCCCCACCATTGCAAAATGAATGAATGAATGAATGAATGAATGAATGAATAAATGAATGAATGAAAACTGCTATGGATCCTGTGGCATGACTTTTCAGGGTGAGATTTTATAACACTCAGGAAGAACAACCACGCCTAGACTATCTGCTCTGCTTCAAGTCAGCCAACATACTGAACAAGTTATCTGTGGTTTCATTAATTTTTTCTATAAGCTATGTTTTTACCACATCCTATGTCTAAGGCACAGAACCAGGCATTGAAGATGTAGTGGTGAATTAGACATCTAATCTGATATTAATAATGTAGGGTAAAACAGGACTGATACTGCTTTGTCAGAATATTCTGACTATGGTACCCCAGTTTCAGTAACTTAGGTCTTTTCTTGGTTTCATCCTTAAATTTCTTATTGGTAAGGACTAAGGTCCTCCTGTTTTTTTCCACTTGTGGTAGGGATTTTTCTTCCCCTAAGAATTGAAGCAATTGTGTACTTGAAACTTCAGGCCTGGGGCTAAGACTCTGATACGTAAATCCCCGACTCTGACCACCCATCCACCTGCACTGTACTCTAATTGCTTATATCCAGGCAACTTTCTATAATTTCCCCATTTCATAATCATTTAAACAGCTGGATGCCTATATTATCAGACGCCCTGTGCAATGAGCTTAAGTGACACCGCGGCCATGGTGGGGAGGTTGGGAAGGACCTGCTTTGAATTAGTGTGTCTGATCTTTGAAATGAGCTGGGATAGCTAAGTGAAAATATCTTAAGGTCAACTGAGTGTATTTGGAGAAATGACAAGAAGTCAGAAGCAAAGAGACAACCTGAGTTCAAGGGTGGAAGTGAGCTTCTTCCCAGAGAAAGGAAATTAGATGAAAAAAATAATAAAAAGGGCCATGACAGAGGCTTAGAGACAACCACAGGGATGAGTCTGGCAGAAAAACACGTGGGATAAGTTACAGGGCAAAACTGAAGTTATCAAAATGCATCACAATGCAAAATGTTCTATACCTTGAACATAGGATGTACTGAAACAAAGCAAAGCTAGAAAGAAAGGATGAATGAAATCCACAGGTAACTTATTCGAAATCTGCACTTTGACTTGGAGCAGGTAAGGGAGACTACTACACTACTTCATACGTACGTTATGCAAATAATTTAAACAACATCTTTAGTGGGATTTATTCTACTATCAGTAAAGGTATAATTTTTACATAATTCTAAATGTTTACTTTAATGTTACTCCAATTTCCTAACTGGCAGAGATAATGCATTTTAATTTTTTAAATAAGGAAGCTACACATTAAAAAACTTACATGAAAAATGCTATTTGAGAAAACTATCTACAATTGACTTACTTGATACCGGAAAAATACAAGATTTTTTTTTTCCCTACTAACAACACTCCAAATAAAGGAAGTAGATTTGTAGAGAAAAAAAAGTTAAAAATTCTAAGTCAGCTTATGAATTTGAGGTAGGAATTTGACAGGATTGGCTTCATCTAAAGTGTAACAGGCTTTGTTCAGTTAGAACACACCTAAAAGGTTATTTTATTTTTTTTATTGTAATAGTTCGTGCTTTGTATGTATACATCTTTGTTAGGTATGAATTGATAGAGACAAATGTGCACACATTTCTCATCTGACCCCTTGCCCAATTCCCACACCGCTCCCTCGCCCTCCCTCCCTCTCAAGTTCAGTTCAGTGAGTGACCTTGATATAATTGTGTAAGTACATCATGTGCCTTAGGATGGCCTCCCCCCCCCCCCGCCCGTCCATCCCCTTCGGTTAAATCAACTTCTTTGTTTATCGAGGGTCTCTACTTTTTTCATCTGGGGACCCTCTTATGCCACATCTTCTCCCTAACATCCGCATATTAGGGAGAACATATGCTTTTTTACTCTTCTAAAAGGTTATTATTATTATTTTTTTTTTGCGGTACTGGGGATTGAACTCAGGGGCATTCTACCTCCGAGCTATACCCTCAGCCCTATTTTTTATTCTTTATTTTGAAACTAGGTCTCACTAAGTTGCGGAGTGCCTCACTAGGTAGCTGAGGCTGGCCACGAACCCGGATCCTCCGGTCTCAGCCTCCCGAATGCTGGGATTACAAGCGTGCGCCACCACGCCCGGCTCTAAAAGGTTATTTTAAAATGCACCTTTACAATGCTACAGGTTGGATGAAAACTATTTACCAGCTTCATATTACTGGTTTATGAGAAAGTTCAGCTACGATTTTATTTTGCTGTCATAGAATTGCAAACTTTATATTGAGCTCATGGTTGCTTAGCAAAAATATGGAAGAAAAATAAAAAGTCCTTCAGATTGTGGGGTGAACCTAAGAGGAGAAAAGGTCTGTCACACCATGCCAACTTTTTCCCAGTTCAAAGACACCATCGGAATAGCGACTGATCCAATTAAATTGGAGCTTGGTGCTCAAACTCAATCTTTTCTCTTTATATTGTTGTATTTAAAATTAGAGACATTTCATCCCTATTCATGATTTTTTTTTTTGTATGTGAGTGGTACTGAGGATTATACCCAGGGCATTTTACCTTTGAGCTATACCCCAAGTCCTATTTTATTTTTTAGTTTGAAACAAGATCTTGCTGAGTTACCACCAGCTGGCCTCAAGCCTGCGATCCTCTTGTCTCAGCCTCCCAAGTACTGGGATTACAAGCATGCACCACCATGCTCGGCATAATTGTGTTCTCCTTTGTTTGAAGATTAGAAATGATATTAACCACACAATAGTGTTGTGATGTTTAAGTGAGCACAGATACACACTTACGACACATGCATGCTTAGCCTAGATACCATGGTGGGCTACACTTCTTGGTTTAGGGGCTAAGAAGGCTTGTTCAAGGCCATTTCTTTCTTTACGGGAAAGGCTCAGTTTCTTGTCAATCAGTTGCTCATTCTGCTAACTTGCAGAGTTTTATTCAACATTTAACATGCTTCTATTAGCAAGTAATAGATTATGGGTATTCATGGTTCCTTTTTTCTTGTCCATTCTAAAATCTAAAAAAATTAACTGATATTTAAAAACATAAAATTGCGCATATTAATGGCATACCATGTGATGTTTCAATATATGGATACATTCTGTAATGTTTAAATCACATTAAAATATCTCCTAAAGCATCTATCATTTTTTTCATGTGATACCATTCAAAATATTTTTTCTAGCTGTCTGAGATATGCAGGGCATAATTGTTGTCTACATTTCTTGCACCTCTTAATAAATAAATAGCTATATTCCTTCCTCCTTCTTTCCCCTTTTCTTTCTTCTTGCTCCTCCAAAACATTTATTTGGCACTTATGACATTCCTAATAGGTTGATTTTTATTGCTACTTAAATATAAAAGCAATCCTCTGAGTCAGTGGGTTGACTGATAAATTCTAATTCACACACAGCCAATTCAGTTATATTTTTTGAACTATTTCTTTTTTTTTTTTTTTGCATGGTTATTTGATTTGAGTCCCTAAAAGAAAATGTTATTTGAATAAGATAAATATTTTAAAATATTATTAAATTCTTAATATTAACACCAAATGCTAACTGGGCACAGATGCGCCACCTGGCCATCTTCCATGTGGAAATATCTTCATATAAAGGGACTTTGTTGAACCTGGACTGTGTTTAATGTAATGTTTTTTAAAGCACAAGAAACGGGACACTAACTATTGGGGATTTTTAACTTAAATCCTTCAATACTGTTATGGCTTGGCTACGGAATGTGCACACCTGTAATCCCAGTACTTGGGAGGCTGAGACAGGAGGATCACAGGTTTGAGTCCAGTGCACGGTAACTTAATGAGAGAAGCTCAGGCGCTGGCAATGCAGAAACGTTCAGAGGTGAAATAATTAAATTGAGGCTTTCATCTCAGTAATGGACAAATCCACTGATTGGTTACAGTTTGAATGGACTTGCTGGCTGGTAACTCTAGACAGATAGGACAAGGCTGGAGGAAGAAGATTGCTGGGGGTGTGGCTTTGGGGACTGCATCTGTCCCTGGTCCCTGCCTTCTCTTTCTTTTCTCTGCTTCCAGCTGTCCTGAGCAGCTTTCCTCAGCCACACCCTCCTGCTACCAGGATGTTTCTGTCCTGGAGCAAGCTAGACAACCATGGACTGAATCTCTGAAAGCATGAGCCCAAATTAACCCTTTCTCCTCTATGCTGTTCTTTTGGTGCATTTTGGTCACAGCGATGGAGAAGGTAAGTAATACAGACATAGAGTGAAATTTTCATAGATTTTTTGAAATGATGTATTTCTCCCTGGGAGGGAAGAAATATTCGAGTAGGTTGGAGGGCGGCGGAAGATGAAATTCCAGGAGAGGCGATGATGCATCGCATTTCAGTGTGCTTTTTCCCTTGAAGGTTGCATTGAAAGTGACTGAAAGGTAAATTAGAACGACCTCAAAAAAACTGTTGGTCTTAAGAACAGAAAATCAAGTAAAAAAAAATATAATGGAAGTACTACCATTGTATTTACAAATTATAATCCTGAAATGCAGGTAAGAGCAGGTGAGTGAGAATTTTCAAGAAAATCCCTTCTCAAACCATATAAAACTACAACTAAGGCAGGAAGCAATTACAGTCTATCATCAGTAGCCTCGGTTTGGTCTTGGCTTCCCTCCTGTCAGCAATTAGTTTCCAACTTTCCCAGTCTGCTCTGTCAATTCACCTGCTTCCCAGCTTTGAAAGTTAGAGTTTCTACTTTTGTCTCTCCTGTGGTGCTCTCTGGTCTTAATAGATTTATGCCTTTCTAAACTTTTAATATCATCTTACAGGTGCTTCAGGAGAGGAAGTCTTGTGTTCACTCTACTTCCTTAGCTTGCACTTGAAAATCTGGGACTTGTGATGGACTGTATGTTTCTTCCATGAATTTATAGATTGAAGATCTGACCTCTAGTGTTATGATATTTGGAGATGGGACATAATGAGGGCTAGATGAAGTCATGAGGGTGGGCTAATATAGTGGGATTATAAGAAGAGCTTCCACAGGAGACATCGGAGAGCTTGATGGCTCTTTTCCTACCATCTGCAAGCCAGAAAGACAGTCTTCACCAGAACCCAACCAAGCTGGTACCAGGATCTTGGATTTCCAGCCTCCAAACCTGGGAGAACTAAATGCTTGTTGTTTAAGCGCCCCCCACCCCGCCCCAGCCTATGATAATTTTGTTATGGTGGGGCAAGTCAACTGATGAAGGTTTTTTACTTTAATAAAAAAGCTTTTCTAGAGGGGCGAGCGGTGTGGCTCAATGGTAGAGTCCATGCTAAGCATGCATGAGGTCCTAGGTTCAAACTCCAGCATCCACACAATGAAAGCATTAGATATGAATGAAATAATATTTGATGATAAAAAGAGACCAGGTGTGGTGGTGCACTCCCGTTTTCCCAGGTCCTGGGTTGGCTGAAGTGGGAGGATTACTTGAGTCTGGTAGCTCAAGGCCAAAACTAGGCAAACTAGAGAGACCTTATCTCAACCAAAACAAAACAAAATCTCTTGGATGATAAAAAACATTCGGGCTTGTATTAGTAATCAAAATATCCACAGCTAAGTAGTGAACCAGTGAACAATAAACTGACTGACTCACAGGAGGCTGCCCACCAGATAACCACTGACCACTGCACACAGGCATTTGAAAGCTCTCAAATGGTTTCCTATTACAGAGAACACACCTACGTAATTATTTTATCAATCCCCGTAAGAAATAAATGGAAACAGATGTGATTAATGCTTTTAATGACATGAACCCTAGCGAACACCATTTGTTGGGGAAGCCCAGGGTGTGGGAACTGTGCCCTATCGTCCTTCCTAGCCAGTTGGAGATGTGGCCCTGTGCCAGCATCAACATGAGCAGTCCCGGTGGCATGGGTCTGGCTGGAAGGTTGCAGGGAGGGAGACGCACACAGGTGCTGGAGCACTAATCATAAGTGAGTTTGCTGTGGCTCAACAGCCCCAGACCACTTGGGTCCTTCTGTCAAGGACCTTACCTCAGGCTTTGGACCTTAACTAGGAGCCTTCTACTTCCTTGGGTCACTTGAGTATGGGGAGACCAGTCCTCACTCTAGTTAAGAAGGCAAGCTCCCCAGTTCCTTAGAGACCTGAATTGTCTAACCTTGGGCACAGGGGTCTTCATCTTCAAACCAGCAATTAAAAATACTACCCTTGCAGTACTTGGGAGGGCAAGACAGGAGGATTGAAAGTTTGAGTCCAGTCTCAGCAATTTAGTGAGATCCTATTTTTAAAAATAAGATAAAATAAGAATAAAATAAAATAGGGATGGGGGTATAGCTCAGAGGTAGAATCTCCTAGGTTCAATCTACAGTACTATAATAATAATAATAATAATAATAATAATAATAATAATAATAATAACAACAACAACAACAATACTGCCCTGTTTGGATCTTGAAAAAACTCCAAAGACTCATGCGTTAAAAAGGCTTGGTCCCCAGCATGGTGTTGTTGGAAAGTAGTGGAATTTTTGAGATGTGGGGCCTGGTAGAAGGTTTTTAAGGGCATGCTCTTGAAGGGGATTGTAGGATCCCAGCCCCTTTCTCTCTTTTTCTTTGCTCCTTGTTTTATGAGGTGAGAGGTTTTTCTCTGCCATGAAATCCTGACTAATCATGGACTAGAATATCCAAAACAAGCCTTTTTCTCTTTATATTTGTTTTTCTCTTTGTATTTGTTGCAGCTATGACTGATCCCTCAGCCCTGCCTCACACCACACACCAGCATGTGGGACTGAACATAGGTAATCTCTGCCTTGCATGGGACATAGATAATGAAAGGAATGCCAGCTTCAGAAGCAATGTGATATGAACACAATTCATCCTCATTTTCTTGATTTCAACTTGTTGTTTGTTTTATCTGTTTTAGAGGAATGTCACGGACACTGGCACTCTTGTCAAAATGTCAAGGATTCACAACAATAAAACACCCATTCATACCTATCCCTTAAATCAGCAAGAATGAAAGGTCTGCTAATTTCATGGGGATATCAATGACTTTCATTTTCCCTCATTAAAGCTGGCAGGAAGATCTAAATTTAAGTGGCCTTCCAATTCTTATTTTCAGAGACACACACCTATTATAAGCCTTTAAATGTTTCATGCTTTGCACCTGGGTGAGAGAAAAGGATGTGCCATTAAGCTTCTTGCTCTTCTTGTCCTTCATTTATATTCCTGTGACAGTCCCATTCAGGGCCAACTTTTCTCCCAACTGAAGAACATGAAGATTTTGATTTCCTCAAGTATCCTTTTAAATGTTCTCACTGTCAAATCTGATCCCTGGGGAGCCCAACTAGAATTTGGCCACTTAGGAGAAAGTCAATGATATTCTCTTCTAAATCACTACTTGACAGGCTGGGTATGGTGGTGTACCCTTGTAAATCTCAATACTTGGGAGGCTGAGACAGGAGGATCACAGGTTTTCGACCAGCCTCAGCTACTTAGTGAGGCATTCTGTAACTTAGTGAGACCCTGTTTCAAAAAAAGAATAAAAATTACAGCTGGGGGTGCAGCTCAGAGGTAGAGTGCCCCTAGGCTTAATCCCCAGTACTGCAAAAGAAAAAAAAAAGAAATTACTACCCAATGAGGAGCTGGATACAGACTGAACTGGCAGTAGGGAAAATGAAGTAAGAAAAATTTTCTTTAGCAGCCAAACTACTTATTCTTTCACTTTTACAGGACTTTTTTCTCCTCATGAGTTCTGGGAGCTATGATCCTTGGGAAGTTTGCTATGCTTTTGATCTTTTCCTATGACACTTACAAGGTCATCCTGTGAGCTGTTTCCTGAGATATTTCCTCCTTGGTTTCTAAGCAGCTTGCTTATTAAACAAAATTAAGGAGACAAAATCCATACAATATGTGCTGCCATCTGATGAAGATATGTAGGGCGCTGTGCAAACTCACAGGTAGAAGTAACCTGTGTTAATGCTTTAAAGAACTAAAGACACTGACTTTCACTAAGGGAGTCGATCAAATGCTGGCATCATCAGGCTAGCTAAGTGGTCCTTCCAATGGCCTTCAGGGGCAAAAGTCCTAACAGCATCATCCAATTTCCAAAAGTTTAATTCTCCTTTAAAAAATTTTTAAGTATTTAAAAGCAGAAAGATTAGTACAATGAACTTCATCTACTCGACTCCCATTTTTGACAATTAATATCACAATTTTCACAAGTTTGATAAATAAGTTAGCATATCTCTAGCAGAAAAGTCTTCTATGGGGGTAAGATGGTATTAACAATAGATTGCATGGCCAGGACATCCTAACCCACCAGTGCTGGCAATGTGCGAGCACAGAGCTAATTTTCACACATGTTTTGAAAGACTTACTTCTTATGGTGATCACAAAGCTCTGGCAGGGTGATATGAGATGTGGAAGAAGCTCACCATACCTTCTCCTCCTTTGGGAGAGTTGAACTTCATCTAATTACACACATAAACTGCATGTGTATTTGGATGTTTAATCAGTAGGTTATGCAACCCTAATTAAAAAGAACTTGAAAAGACAAGCCACCTAATTGGAGAACACAAAGTCCTTACACACTGAAACTCTTAAAAGTGTTTTCTTATTTCTTAAACTGATTTTGAATTTCATTGTTCTGTTCTGTGTCGGCCCATATCCTGACACAGAAGATAAGTCCTTATTGAAGAATGGGGGCTATTGGGCTTAGCTCTGATATCATACGCAGGCAAATGCACAGTCACATCCTAAGCACCAGGCAGACCATAATATTGCCTGTGATATTTCTTACAAGACCATGTATGCATATATACACATATATTTAAAGCTTAGAGTGGTCCTGACTTCACAATACATGATGGATATTCTGAATCCCTCATGGAATCACCATGATTTCTTGATCATATGATGGTCATTTCATACCCAGCCCTACTTTCCACACAGTTCACTGTAGTCTGGGTAACGCCCTGTCTGGACCGAAGGAGGCACCTGTTATCTCCCTGTGGTCACTCTAACCATACTCACCCAGCCTTCACACTGCTGCCAAAGCTTTTTTTTGAGAAACCATGCCACATCATATAAAATGTACCTTGATACCCTTTCTTATCTCCTTACTACATACAGAATTAATTTACACTCACCTAATTGGCATGTGAGACCCTATGCCACAGAACATCAAATAATAGCTATAATATTATGTTATACTACATAATAGTTGATGTCTATTTCTTCTAATAGCTAGCTACAGTATTATATAGCATAGTTATAGTATTACTATATATTGCTATGGTTTGAATGTTCTCCAAGAGCTTATGTGTTGGAAGTATGATTCTCAATTTCCTATGTTGATGTTATTTGGAGTTGGGGCCTTTGGAGAGATAAGTAGGGCTAGATGAGGTCATGGGGCTGGGGGGCCCATGATGGCATTAGTGGCTTTTTAGGGAGAGGATGGGATGCTTGAGCTCACACGACTGTTCTGTCTTGCCGTGCAATGCCCCCACCATGTTATGAAGTAGTACACATGCCCTCACCAGATGACCAGCAGATATAAATGCCCTGCTCTTGGATTTCCCAGCCCTCAAACCATGATCTAAATAAACTTCTATTCTTTATAATTTACTCAATATCAGGTATTTCATTATAACGACAGAAGATGGACCAAGCTCTATGTGATCAAGAATATAAGACATATGACCTGTTACAATAGGGTGTTTACTACATAAGTAATCTGTTAAGGAGTTACTGAAATCACCTAAGGCCTGGGAACACCTCAGACATTAATGCCTTAACTAGCAGTGGTTATGCTGTTTTTTAAGGAAAAGCCTCCAGAATCCACTCAAAGATTGCTTGGAACCAGCTTTTCAAGAATGGATGTGTGCTGAAAAATCCACTAGGGTGGTCAATGACTTTTTGACATCACAAACTAAAAATCCTCCCAGAAGAACAAAACTCTCCCCAAAAAGAAACATGTAATCTGCCAAGAGCCATGATAACCATCTATACTTGAACAAATGAACCCTAAATGTCTTTTCTCTATCCAGCCAATCAGCAAGATATGTCTTCCCTCTCCTTTCTATAAATGACCACACTATCAACTGATCAGGGACTCAGATTGGAGCTTCTTTTTAGCTCTCAGCCTCCTTGCCAGATGACTGCGATAAAACCTTTTCTTTTTTCAAAAACCCAGTGCCATAGTATAGGTTTCTATGTGTAGCAGGCAGCGAGCCCTTGCTCAATAGCAGAATGATTATTCCCATTTTACAGATGAAAAAACAGAGTGGTTAAGTCAGTTTCCCAAGGTCACTTGCAACTAAGTGACAGAACTGGGAACTGAACCCAGGTAGTCTGGCTCTAGAGTCTGTCCCCTCTGCCAGACTTCCCCCTAGGTGCTTGGCACCCCTAATCCACCCAGCAGTCTAGTTGTTCCCTCCCCTGCACTGTGCCTGCTTGCTGGCATTGCTTCCCTTGTCTGGAAAACACCCACCCATCTCTTGCTAGGAAAAACTCTTTCTCTACACCCTCCGAGGTTGCCCACACTGGAAGACAGCTCATCTCCTTCATCACTGGCAGATGTTAGACTCCTCCCCAGTGACATGGAAAACTTCCCCTGGAATTCTTTGGAATAGCTTTGCCATGAGCTACTGTGGTCACTTTGCTCTTTTTGGCAGTTTTTAACGTTTGCTTTTTTCCCCCCTGTACCTCTTAACAGTATTGAGCTCATGATATCATTTTATGGCCTTGTTCTGGTGAATTTGCTTTTGGCTTTACCTGCCTAATTCAATTTTGTTTGATCAGCATGCCAAATTTGAAAAATATCTTGTAAATGCCTTTATGATAGCTTTCTGACTATCTCTGTATTTTAAATCTGTTGACCTTTTGCTTAAAATAAGAGAATTTTGTTGTTCAAGGTCTCTTGCAGGTTTGTTATTTCAGACAGTCATAGCTGGAATGCAAATTTCAAAGAGTTATCTCTTAAACTCATATGAGACTCAATAAAGGAGAAAACAGAAAGCTCCTATGTGGCAAAGGCTTTTGGCTTTGTCCATCCAAACTGCTATGTGAATTAGTTTGCCTCAAAGATGTGGTCCACAATATTTATAAGACTGCAGATGAAAATCTTAAAGGTGACCTTGTTTTAGTGTTAATTGTTTTTTATTGTCAGGGGTGGGGTCTTGGGGATTAAACCCAGGAGCATCCTACCTCTGAGCTACACTCCCAGCCCTTTTTATTTTGAATCAGCGTCTTGCTAAGTTTCTAAGGCTGGATTCAAACCTGTGATCATTCTGTCTCAGCCTCCCAAGAACTGGGATTAGAGATGTGTACCCCACACCCAGCCTCATTGTTTTTCAGAGACATGATTTGGGTTCAACTGTCTCTTTATAGATTGTGTGTGTGTGTGTGTGTGTGTGTGTGTGTGTGTGTGTGTGTATGTGTGTGTGTATGTTACTGGAGATTGAATCCAGAGACATTCTATCTCTAAGGTATATCCCTAGTCCTTATTTATTTATTTATGTATTTATTTTTGAAACAAGGTTTCACTAAGTTGCTGAGGTTCTTGCTAAATTGCTGAGACTGGCTTTCAACCTGCAATTTTTTTTGTCTCCTAAGCACTGGGATTACAGGTGTGCACCACCATGCCTGGCTGGTAAGTTTATATTAATATATCATTTTGCAATAAGATAACGCAATGCCTATTGCTCTGTATATTTCAATTATAGCAATACTTACAGATTTTCTATGATAAAGAAATAGCTTGAAATAATGACTATACTTGTCTGATATCTCAGTTTTCATGAGTAATCTAGGAATAAGTGTTAAGATAAATAAATTAGGTAAGTGTATGTGGGTAAATATTTACAAACACATGCTTCATATAATTTAAAGTCTGAAAGTTACGTTAAGTGAGAGACAAACATGAGTCATTTCCAAGTAAGTTGGACTACTGAAGCATCAATTGCTAAATATAAACCCAAGTATCCTTGGCTTTCTAAGTTCTAGAGAAAGACAATATATTTGGGTCTATTAATAAATGTGTTTTTATAAATTGTTGGCATAAGGAAAAACAGTTTGAGATAGTTTTCTTCCTGGGTCTTCACTAACAAGCAAGGTCACAAAGAGGGATGTTCAAGGACATGGCATTGACTTCTGCTCAGCTCTGATGAGGAGATGGTATCATAGAGGTGGGACCAGGTATGGAAGAAATCACATGGCGAGATAGGAAGCCAGAGACATTCGGGCACCAGGCTCCCTCCCATGCTCTTGGGAACTCGCTCACTCATGAAGTAGCATTAACCCTTCCTGAGGGCACTCGCCAAGTAATCTAACCACTCAAATTTTCCATCACCTTAACTCACCACCCTGAACGCCAAGCCACCAGTGCATGAAGCTTTGGAGAAGCTTCCACATCCAAATCATAGCATACGTTAAAGAAGACGGTATGCACAAGACTACCTGGCAGCCTTCCAATGGGATGAGAAGTGACCAACTTATCATGCAATTGGTGAACTTTACAAATAAAAAAAATTTCAAGTCAATTCTGAACTCAACTGGTATTTCCCAACAAGTGTTAGACATTTAAATTAATCTCAATTGATTTTTGTAAATGCATCACATGATGCTGGTTTCTGGGTATTTTGTTGAAAGAGAAAATTTTATTATTGTGCAAAAAGCCTAATTTGTTACTTTTACCATATGAAAAATATGCTTAGAGAGCAAAAGAAGTTAAAAAAAAAATCTTATTCTGTTCCTAATGGGTTAGACAAAACAAAGAGAACATCTGAAAAGAGAAGACAGGGAGAGGAGGAGGTTTCTTGTAAATCTTCCAATAAGAAAAAGAAGAAATATTTGTTCAGAGCATGTCATATGCAAGGTGCTTTTCATTTATACATACCCTCACTACTATCTACCATTATACGTACTATAGTTAATATTTTACAGAGGAGGCAACTGAGGCTTGGTGTATTGCAGGAATAGAATATGAGTCTAGTACGCTGCTGTAACAGACTTCTTTCTACCATGAAAGACTATCCTTCTTAGAAAGGGCCCTGGCAAGGTGAAAATCTAAGCAATGAACTCATGGAGCTTCTGCAAAGGACTTAATATGCCACCAGGTCTTGGGGAAATCTCCTAGACAAGTGGTTTCTTTGTTTCTTGCTTCCCTGAGGTCAACACATTTCTGGCCTTTCTGAAGGTTGTAAAAGAAGCCAGGGTGCTCAAGCATAATCAGGGAGCGTGTTCATTCTTAACTCATATCCATGAGGCCGGGGCACATTGGGGAATAAAAGCAGAGGAAGCAGAGAACCCATCAACACATTCAGTTTGCTTTTCTACTTTCCAAATATTTAAGATACTTCTCTGGAGTTTTAATTCATTGGGAGAAACACACTCAAGATTGAATTTTTTGTTTGATTTCATCTAGCTTCCAGGACCACCCCCAAGGACTATATCTTGATTGAAGGAGGAGAGACATAGGCCATTCTATGTTCAACATGAATATTTGAAATTACCTTCCTGATGGAGAAAATCACAGGCTGAGCAGAGAGGTTAGGGTTTGTATCAATTTGTCTAAAATACCTGTGGAGAGCTCACCATATGCAGAACTCTGTGCTAAGTAGCATAAGGGTGAATAAAAAATGTAGAAAAAAAAAGAGGTGGCAAAGAATGGAGATTGCCAGGGGATGACAGATACAGTGCTTCCATCGCTAATAAACATAACAGAGGAAGAAAATGATGTTACAAGGCAAGTTACTGCAAATTATGTTATATGGCATTTTAAAAGCCTACCTCAGTGGGATTTAAAATATACACACATTTGTATATATCGCATCTTCCCGACCAAAGACCACGTTTTTGTGAAATTCACATGTATTAACTAGTCACAAGGCAGGTGTCAAATAAAAATTTGCTTGATTCAATCAAGCGTGTCAGGTGGTGACTGAGATTCAAATTTTAGCCTTTGAAGAGCTAAGGGTATATTTTAATTTGATATTTAATGTCCTTTACTAATACTTTTCTGAGATTCTGAATAGACATCTTTCCCCAAACACACCCACATGACATGAGTACCGCAGAAGAGTCCAAGATTCAAAAAACGCCAGACATAAGATAGGATAGAAAGGGTATCAACTGACACTAAACTCCACACCAATTAAACATGACATCTTGCTGGGATAAGTCTGCAAGTGGTCTCTTGCCTTTGCTGTACAAATAACCAGTGACTTCTCATTTAAAGGGAAATCTAAGAGGCTGGGGCAAGTGACAGGCTTCTATGGAAAGACGTCAGTAGCTCTGCAACAACATGGCGGCTGTCGTCTTCCCACAGTGGGCTCTGCCTTTGACAACATCTAGGCTGCCAGGCTCTGTGGGTCTAAGGCTCAGTCTATGAATGTCTGAACCAGTGTTAACTTCACGTAGGTTTGAATAAATCAGGGGACTGCAGAGCAGCCCACTTCTATGGGCCAGTTCTGACATTTTAAAAAGTAAAAACTATGCCTATACATAAAAACTTAACCATCTACCGGCAGTGTGACCTGGGACTTGTAATTTGGCCTTAGTTTCTTCATCTGACAATGGGGATAGCAATGTTTTCTACTTCGCAGAGTGTTGCGAGGATGAAAGGAGATATTACAAACAGAAGGCTTGAAAGTTTCTCACTGTTACAGGTTGAATGTTCTTTATCTGAAATGCTTGTGACCAGAAGTGTTTCAGAGTTTAGATTTTATAATATTTGCATGTATGCAATGAGATATCTTGGAGATTTGACCCACGGCAATATACAAAATTTATTTATGCTTCATATATAGTTTATATACATAACCCTAAAGTCACACTATTTCGTGCTTTTGCATTTTGACTATGATACCTGAAGAGTGGGATGTTCTACTTGTGGTATTATGTCACCCCTCAAAATTTTTGTATTAGGGAGCATTTTGAATTTTGGGATTAGAGATGTTTAACTTCCTCACAAGTTATAGTTTTTCCATCTAGTTATTAACCAACCTTTTAACATTTCAACTTCCTATAAATTGTAAAATATTATGTATGTACATACAAAAAAAGTATGTAATGAATGCCCAAATGGACATATCTGCGTAGTCATATTTCTGGAAATAAGAAATAGAGCCTTGGCAGCTCCCCAGAAGATGTAAACAAGTAGCACATGTTGGAGAAGGGATGCAATTAGAGAGGTCAAGTCTGTGTTCTCCTGGAACTATCCATCCAGCTACAGCTGAATTCAGAGTGAGGCCCATTAAGGGTGGCCTTCCTGACTCATTTCTGTCATTCTCTCTAAAACTAAACACTCTTCTGTCTTCTAAAATACTTTAATATTCTGTCAAGATGACCTTAAATGCCTTAATGTATGGTAAGTGCTCAATAAACGTTGGCTTATGCTTTGGACCTTTTTTTAAAGAAAATAAAAGGTTCACTCAAGCAGTTTTTCACCACTTCATATCACACTGGTCTCGACTCATAATTGCACTTATACATAACGCTTTTTACTCTTAGTCTGTCTCTAGGCACAAGCAGCCTGCAGTTATCCCTCTGTATGGCTTTGGCACTTCATAGCATGATGGATTTGTAAAGCTTGCTTCTGCATAGTAAATGCACATTCTTCCGATTTTGCTTCAGTTAATTGCTTATAAGTAGCCTCAACCTACAGGTTTAATGATTACACCTTGTTGATCGAAACTTTTTTCTTGTTGTGATGCCAAGGATTGACCCTAGCCCCTCCTACATGCTAGGCAAGCACTCTGACATCGAGTTACATCCCCAGCTCCTCTCCAGAACTTTTATAGAAAAGATAATCATTCCAGTATCATTTGAGAAGAAAAAAACTGGAGAATTGGTGTGTCAAAACAAAACTAAAAATGTCTGGACTGGGTGTGGTAGTACACTTCTATAATCCTAGTACTTGGGAGGCTGAGACAGGAAGATCACAGGCTTAAGACCAGCCTCTGCATTCAGACTAACATAACTTGTCAAGACTCTCAGCAACCTAGTAAAACCCTGTTTCAAAACAAAAAATAAAATGGCTGAGGTATTGCTTGGAGGTAGAACACTCCTGGAATCAATACTCAGTAACACATGCACATATGATGAAGATGAATAAGAGGGAGGAGGAGGAAGAAGAGGAGGAAGAGGAGGCAGAAGAGGAGGAGGAAGAGGATGAGGAGAAAGAAGAGAAGGACAACGACGACGACGACTGTCTGCAGCATACCATCCATCCCAGGGTTTCAGGGTTACTTGATCACATAATAGGGCAGCTCCATGTTATACCAGCCCAGCACAACTTTCTCTATACATGCAAAGTAGAATGTTCACATTTAGTTGAATAATTGAGTAACCACTGTATACCTGCTCTTTGGTCACGGTGCTTGGTGAATCTTAACAGGTCTCACCCCTTAGGCCTCACTCCGAAATCAGCTGTAGCTGGGTGGATAGTTCCAGGAGAGCACAGACTCGACCTCTTTGATAGCATTCCTTCTCCAGCATGGGTGCTCGTCTGCATCTCTCCGTCATCTGTCCCTAGCCCTTTTACACTTAGGCCAAGGACAAGTGCAGCCTGGAAGTGTGTGGATTAAAAGCAGTGGAGATGGGGGCCCTGACCACAGTGGCTTTCAGAGTGGCTTTTTTTTCCCTCCCTGACTGTGCCTCACACCTGTTTCCTGAGATCACCTCTGAATAAACTACCTGCATTCAAACCTTTGTCTCAGGCTCTGCTTTCAGGTTGATATAAACTACTGAGTCTTGGAAGGATTAAGGTGTTGTTTCAAAAGGTATTCTTTTGGAATACAGAATCAAGTGCAATATGAGAGAGGTAGAGATAGATAGATAGAGAAGAGGGGAGGGGAAGGGAGGGAGGAGAAACAAGAAGGAAGGGGAGAAAGAGAGAGGGAGAGGGAGGGGCATGTGTTAGGGAGGAATGGGGTGGTGTTGAGAGCTTTTCTCAGTTCTACTTTTCTGTGGTTTGTATGTGGAATGTCCCTCAGAGTTCCTTGTGTTAAACTCTTATTTCTCAGCTTGGCATTATTGGGAAGTGGTGGACACTTTGAGAGTGGGGTATAGTGGAAGGACTTAAATCACTCGAGGTGTGCCCTTACCAGAGACAGGACTTCAGTCCTTCCTGTTCTCTCTTGTTCCCTTCTCCTATGTGAGCTGA
The DNA here is from genome assembly GCA_004027655.1 of Graphiurus murinus. NCBI lineage: Eukaryota > Metazoa > Chordata > Mammalia > Rodentia > Gliridae > Graphiurus > Graphiurus murinus. The sequence goes on along the minus strand of PVLC010008410.1, from coordinate 34,951 downwards.
GCAGCTTCCCTCTGCTCACATTCTCTCTGCTCCTGTTGCTCCTGGCATGATGGCATAGGTTCCAAAACAATGGGGCCAACCAATCATGGACAGAAACCTCTAAAATTATAAGCCAACATAAACCTTTCCTCTTTTTAAGTTGATTGTCTCAAATATTTTATGACAATAATGGAAAGCTGACTAATACATTCCTTAATAGGCCATGTGGTTTTATATTAAGTTGAATAGCGGTAAAATAAGTAAAAGTCTTCAACCCAAGAGTTCTTTGGTGGTATAAAAGCAGTTCTGGGATAAGTCTGTCCCAAATCATGAGAGCCTTTAATGATAAGATCTGAAAAAAAGAATGAACCTACAGTGAGATCCCACCAAGTTCTCTCATCTATCAAATGAGGGCTTCAACCCTAACTCAAGAGGCATTTTAGCCCAGGTTAATGCTCTGGCCCTGGAGTGAAGCCCACCAGTTTGGATTCCAGCTTTATGTCCCTTGGTCACTGGGTGATCTTATATAATATTTTTAACCTTTCTAAAACTCAGCTTCTTTACATGTAAAATAGGTATAGGGATAATTTCTTTCTCACTTCCATGGAAATGTGTGTAAATTAGCACTGTGTTAAATAAATGCTCAATAGGATGTGCTCAATACATATCAGCTGCTTTTATTGTGATGATAGCTCAGATTTGGAACTTTTGGAGGACAAGTTGGTACTTCAGAGCAAGGTTTCCCAACCAGAGATACTGACATTTTGAGCCAGATAATTTGGTGTTGGGGGACAGGGCATGGGACTGTCCTATATATAGCAGGATGTTTAGTAGGATTTCTAGTTTACCCAACTAGATGCCAGTAGCACCCTCACTCCCATATCCCAAGTCATCACCTAGTAATATCTCCAGCCATGCCAAATGGTCCTGGGGGGTAAAAATGCCCCGAGTTGAGGATTATTGGATTAGCAAATATTGGATAGTTTCTACCTACCTCAACATATTGATTCCTGATTTTGAAATTTAGTTTATCGTGGAACAAAATGCCCTTTTATCATGTATGTGTATATTTGCTACTTGTATTCAGGGTATCTTGACACTCCCATCTGCTAATAGAAGACCATTTCCTGGGGGAAATATGGTTTATTGGGACGTACCAAGGCAGGTTGGAAGGGAATCCCTGAGGCTGGGAAGATCATGCATCATTCCTAGAGACGTGTGACTAGCAAGAGCTCTGGGGATGTTCTCCAACTAGATGTTTTCCCTACTCCATACACTTAAACTCTGAGATGTCTCACGGGACATAGAGTTTTTGGAAAGAAAAGAACTGGAGTCTCTTTTGATCTTGAGCCAGCCAGTGGGAACTCCTGGCAGCAGCAGAGAGAGAGAAAGTGAAGCCATTGGCCCAGCATTCGGCTGCTCCTAGGATCACAAATCTGTGCCCTGCATGGCTGCCAGGGAAATGTTCTTTGCAGATATTTATATTTCCTTTTTGGATTTGCTTATTGTTCTGTTTTTCCAAAACTAATATAGTTTCTTTTTATTGCTTTTTGTCCATTTGGAAGCTGGTTTCTGATACTTGTAGCTCACCTTGCTCAGAACTTATATTATTTCTGACAACCAGTCATAGAACTTCTTGTGCTTTTTTAACCTGAACTATCATATGATCTGCAAATAATGATTTCTTCCTTTTCAGTCCTTGCAACTTTAATATACTCCTCTTGCTGTACTATATTGCCCAGGGCCACTGGCACAATGGTGAAATAGAGGCCATTTTTGTCTTGCTCCTGATTTTAAATGCAATAAATATTTCAGCACTAACAATGGTGTTTGCCCCTGTTTTTTGTTTTGTTTTTGTTGTTATTGGTACCCTTTATTATGAAAAGGAAGCTCCCAGTGGGTGTTAAATTTTTTAGTATATTATTTCCGAGCCTACTAAAGTGATCATGTATCTTTTCTCCTTTAGTTTGTCAGTATAGATTATTAACTAAGCCCAAGAGAAGGTGGTAGAACATGACCCTTACCTCTCCTTTCTCTTGAATAGATTTGTTAAAATTATACTGTTTCCATTTCTTGCAAATCGGGTAAAATTTGCTTCAAATTTTTTTATGTATTTCTTGATTGACGAAATAATCTATCCATTTAATCAATTTGTTTAATCTATACACTTATGTAGGCTTCTATTTTTCTTAAATCTTATTTAATTAATTACCTTTCTCTAAGAATTTATTTCATCTAAAATTTAAAATTTATCTATCTAAAGTTACATATTGTATCCTCTCTTTACATTTTTAACCTTAGTCACATTTTTTGTATACTACATATCATATGAGCCTTTTCATTTTTCCTCTTGATTTCTTCACCAGGGGTCCTATTTGTTAATTTTCTGTATTGTATGTTTTCCTATTTTATTAATCTGCCTCCATATTTTTGGTTATCTCCTTACTTCTACTTTCTTTGAATGTATTATTCTATTCTTTTGCCTAGTTCCTGAGGTTGGATATTGAAAGTTTTGTTCTTTTTCCATACGAACACTTCTCAGGTTGTGAATTTCCCTGTGTCCCATATGTCTTAATATGTAGTCTTTTAATTATTTTTGTTGTAAATATTTAAATTTACATTATAAATTATCCTTTTATTCATGAACTGTTTAGATGTACCTTTTTAAATTCTACATAGAGGAGAAATTTAATTTGTCTTTTTGTTTCTGCCTTTGATCAGCATCTGCTTTAGCTTTTTCTTTTTGCTAAACAAGTCCAACTCAGGTGTTAGAATAAGGCATTTTGATTTTGTCTATTTATTGCAGGGGTTCCTTTATGGTAAGAAGGGAGCTTGAAAATGTATCACTTCCTAAAATGATTACCATATGCCTTATCCAAGAACAAACTGCTTTGTGATGGGAATGTCCTTCAGAAAATGTAGACCAAAATACTACTGGAAGTAGAAGTATCAAGGCCACACTCTTAAATATAAATCACAAACCCAGAACACCTTGAATTTGAGGGGAAACTTATATAAAAGTTTAAAAATATATAAAAGTTTAAAAATTTAATGCAAACAAGACAAAAAATGGCCCTGATAGAATCAGATAATACAAAGAACAGAAACACACACAGACACACACACACACACACACACACACACATATCTTTAAGATGAACTGTATGCTATGAAAAAGGAACAGAGAACAAGGACTCTTAAAAGTAAAAAAGTAATTACTAAAATAAGTCCTATGTATATGGGTTAGAATAAAAAGTCAAGAAAGCATCCCCGAATTCAGAAACAAAAGACCGAGACAAAAAAAATGAAAACTATGCGAGTAAAGATAAGATTTAGGATCACTTAAGAAATCTGACAAAAGTTCCAGAATGAAAAAGCAGAGAAAACCAAAAGGGGTAACATTTTAAAAGAAATTAAAAAAAAAATTCTCAGAGCTGAGGGACAAAGGCCTTTAGATTGAAAAGGTCAACCAGAGGATAAGCAAAATGAATAGTAAGATTCACAACTTTGAGATTCTAGAACATCAGGATATGGATGATCTATCTAAAGGAAAGAAAATATTCTGAAGAATAAAAGGTTATATCTGAAAGAATAAGACTCAGTAGCATATGCATTTAACTTCTCAAAACCACTCAGTGCTACAACATTATACTCAAACTTTTATAAAAATTATTTTTAACTTTGAATCCTATATTCAACAAGACAGATTACTTAGAGTTACTCAGATAAAACCATATAAGAACAAAATAAATTTGTGGGATTCAGAAATCCATAGTTGCATGTGAATAACCAAGGAAAAAATTCCTGATGATGAAGTAACAGGTCTGAAGAATACACAGTCCATACTCAAAGGGAAGACGAAAGTGAGGTGGTCTCACAGAAAAAAATGAGGATATTTAATAAGTGTGCTGGGAAAAAAAATATTATCAAAATGGTGATACTCTAGGAATAAAAGAAACATGATCTGAAACAATGAAATTCTCTAGGAAGGAAAAAAAAAAAGCTATGTGAGAACTAGAATAACATGATAGTAGCTCTGCAGAGAACATCACTTCAGACACACCATTGTAAATACTGTACTAACTTAACTGTAGCAGATTGAGAGAAATGAGACAGAAGCACAGAGGACTGGAATAAGTCTGCTCTGAAAGTGGGAAGCAAAGACTAAATATTTCAAATTGATAACGGAAGTAGCAGCAGTATAAGATCTAATTTGGACACCTAAAAGAGTTATAGTTAGTTTCTTTTAAACAAGACTAGAACAATGAGATAGGAGATGGAGTATGACTATTTGCATTGTGGTTTTTTCTCTAATATTTGATATTTTAAATACATACATATTCAACATGACAAAATTTAAATAAATAAATGCAAATAGCCAAAGCAGATAGTTTCAATAGCTGGCACTAACAAGGTTGTGGTGGCTTGCATACTCTCATGTACTGATGCTGAGTTTAAAGTAAAATAATCCTTCTAGATGGTAATGTAGTAATCTGTGAAAGGTGCCAATCAAATGTCTACCACTTTTGACATTGTAATTTCATTTTGTCCTATGGAGAGAATAAAAAAATGTACATCAATATTAATGTATGTCAATTGGGATCTATTGTATTTAGATTATGGAGGATTTTTATGTAAATGTGGTATATCCATTCAAAGGACTGTTCTCCAGTTATTAAAATGAGAATTCCTGAAGATTAAGGAAAAGTATTAAAATATAAAAAGAGGGAGGAAAACAAAAACAAAGCAGGATACAAAGCTCTGCAGAGAATTTTAGCTTTCAGCATTGATAGGGCAACCAGACTTGACCTTCAATTATAAAAAAAAAAAAAAAAAAAAATAGAAATCTAGACAAAACTTAATTATTTTTCCAGACACTTTAGACAAACAGAGCAGGACTATGCTCTGAGAAAAGAGAAACAAAGTGAGTCTTATGATCTCCCCAGTTTCCTGTCTGGAGACTTTCCCAGATTGTGATTCAAGGGCTGGGGTACCAAGTCCTGTGGTCTGAGGATATGGATGGAGGCTGGAGTTTCCAGGCTGGCTGGGGCAACTGGAATATAAGGGGCAGAGTTCTAGAGAGGAGAGAGCTAGAGTAGAGCTGAAGAAATCTTTCCTCTTTAGCGTCTAGAGGGGATTCAAAGCTCTTGCATATATCATAACCCCTGGAGGAGGAACAATTACCAGAAAGCTGGAGTCACTCGAAGTCTGACCAGCAAGAGTGGGAAAAAAAATCACTGAACCTGCAGGCTTCTGTACAGAACTCAGAAAGCCTTTGTCAAAGGGCTAAACTAGCAGCAGAAGAAAAACTGCTGTAGAGCAGTCCAAAATAAAACAAGCTTGAGAAGATCATGCCATGTTAGCCAGAACAAAACTCAATACTTTTAAGGTAGTAAAATAAAATACTTATTAAAATGGAGTCACCCAGTTGAAACTAAATTGTTATCTGACCTTCTGAGAAATCAGGTTTAGAGAGAACAACAGCCAAATTTCCCAAATAGGCCAGTTTCAATCTGCATGATAATGAAGTTTCCTCTGCCTTCATCCTTAAGCAAACAGGGAACCTGAAGTAACTGGTGAATCAGGCATTATTTAAATGACCAATCTGCTTTTTGTTCTTTTCGTTTTGCTTTCTTTAATCCTTTTCTGACTATAAAACCAACCTTCTCTGCTTGGCTTATCAGAACACTTATCCTATTTTATGGAATGAAGTGTTGCCCGATTCTAGAATAAAAAAAACAGTCAATTAGGATCTTTAAATTGTTATAATTTTGTTCACTGACACAGGTATGGGTCAGTAGTATAGGACAGTAGGTACTATATTTACATTTTTTGTAAGTCTAAATTTAGTTCAATATTGAAGTTCCGAAGAGATGTTTTTACTCCATATGAACATTTTTATATAGTTTTAAAATTATAATTTAGTTTAGAAAGAAAAAAGTTTATCTCAAGGAGTGACTGCAGGTAGTGGGATGCCAGTGAAATAAGTGGTCCGATAAATTAACACCTGTTACTTTTAGCATAATTTCTTTTTATGGAAATAACAATCTCCATTCAAATGCTGTGGAAAGTCTGCAAATTCTCACAGTAAGAAGCCCTGCTGGCATTTTGTCCACATCTTGCATCTTTCTTGTTTCTCTTTGGAAAATAATTCAGATGTTCTGTGTCTAAGGCTGTTAACAGATCTTGTGCTTAGCAGCAGTCATGTCTAACTTATAATAGGCCTCCAATTATATCTAGCACTTAACACCAATACCTTTGCTAAAAAAGCAATAAAATTAACAGCATGACACTTTTTCCAATAGGCCAAAGTAATTTATTTAGCATATTTCCAAGCCGTATGTATTTGTGACAAACCTTAATAGGTGGAAATAAGTAGAAATTTATCTCTTTTTGTTCTGCTGGTATCATAAGATGAACTCCGACCATATTCGAGTCAGGCAGGCTGAGTCTGTTAAGTTTCGTGAAGAAACTAAACAGAAGAGCTTGAAGGACTTACAGCACAGTGGACCAAGTAGAAGGTCGCCAGCTACTTTTATGAGCCGCTTTCTTAGATAGAGGTTAACTGGTCTTAAAGGAAACAAAGGGGGCCTGTCTGGTTACCACTTTAGAGATTACTAAAAAGGCACTATTTGCATATGAATCACATACAGTGTGACATCAACAATACTTTTAAGGTAGCATACACCGCTGTCATAGGAAGCTGTTTTGTAAACTCTTCAAAATAAGAATAGTTTTTTGCTGCTAAATGCGCACAGACATGGAAACTTTGTTTTTGCCAAGGTGATCCTGGGCATCCTCAAGGTCACTCGCAGCTACCTCAGCCTCCTACAATGGATTTGGCAACAGCTTCGGTTACTCTGCAATTTTCCCAAGGCCCAAAAAGAAAGGGAAAAAAGTTGACTCAAACCATATACATAATTCATCGCGTAATTGCCCTGAATAAACAGGCTATGCTATTAAATGCTAAAAATTCTCCTTGCCTTTCATTCCTAATCACAGAACCTACTGTGGGGATTTACAAATTGTATTCATTGTAGTTTTGGTCCCTTAAGAGTATAAGAATATTCCAAATTGCAGAAGCATGGTTTTTCAGGTTGCCTATGACTCTCTCCTCAAACCCAGAAACTCCCTTATTCTGGGCCAAGCAGAGGGGTTTTAATGAGTCTCTAGAACAATTTGGTCAATGCTGAATTCTGATGATTAGTCTGAAACTTAATTGTACTTGTTTTTCCTCCAGCCCAATCAATAGCTCCTTGGATGGGGCTTGTTAGAAGCTGATTACCAAATACTTGGCAACCGCTTTGCCCTCAGGGAAAACAAAGAAAAATGCTATTAATTGCAGAGGTGACACCCTGGGTCAATGAGCAATGTGTGCTCCCAGTTAACCAAATTTTGACAAGCATCCCCTGCTAGTGAGGAAAGCCTCTTCAGAGACTTTCTCAGATATCTAGAGAGTAGATGTCCAGCAAGACGTTTGAAATGTAGTGATATTAAGCTCTGGGCATTAAGGACAACCCAGGGGATCCCAGCACTTGAAGCACCCAACTTTACCCAGGGAGGCTCCCCCATGGACAAGACAGGAATCCACTCAGGGGCTCTCCATTAATTATAAACAGCATTATTGAGCCAGTAACTGGTCTGTCTTCCACTTTGAATGGATCTCTTCCCATGCAGGATTCTATGACATGAATGAATCATTTGGAGAATATTAGTTCACTGAGGTTTGCTAGGTCTTCCAAATGTTGACATATTTCATTTTTACAGTACCCCTTCCCCAAATTCCTTAATACCCCCTCTGATTTCATTACATGAGTGTAGGTATGTGCTGTCAACTTCATGGTGGTGGATATACATTCTGCAAAATTCTAACTTTTGCTTAAAGCTTCAATTTTATCATCAGGAACATATTCTATCCATGGATTTCTTAAAGTTGCTGGCTCTACTGCTTTCATTTTGGAGAAAGTGTGTCTACTCACTTACCCGAGTCTTAACATCTACAGTTTGTCCTTTAGTCTTTGTTTCAAGTAAAAATGGTGATCCATGAAAAAAAAAAATGTGGCTAGTTTAAGCTTACAACATGCACAAATGTTTTTCCCTAATATTTAGAGCCATCATACTTCGGCATGAGCCGAAAAGTTTTATTTGTATTTCCTATTTTCTTATGCAGAATGATAAAAAAGATGTGTACTCACAGGTTGGGATTTAATAATAATTTTAAAATGCTTTATCAAGAATATTCTTAATACATACAATGAAATTTTATTCAGCCATAAGGAAGAAGAACATTATGTCATTTGCAGGAAAATGGATGGAACTAGAGAATATTATGCTAAGTGAGATTAGTCAGTCACAGAAAGTGAAGGGTCATATGTTTTCTCTCATATGAGGAAGCTATGGAGTAACTGGAAACAAAAAAGACTCCAGATAAAGGAGGAGGAGGAGGGGATCTAGGACAAGGAGGTAAGGAGTGGTGGAGACACGAGGAAGGAAACACTTCAAATAATGCTATGTGCATATGCAAAATTATCAATGCCCATCTTGATAACATGTATGGGGTAGGAGAGGGAGTAGGGTGGAATCCAGGGGGAAACTCATCAAGTGCTATGTGCATGTGTTCCTATCACTCTGAATCTCACTATGATATTGTGATGTACAATTACAATGGAACAGTGATAGTATAGGGAAAACACACACACACACACACACACACACACACACACACACACACACACACAACCCAGACATGAAGAAGGTCAATATGGGCTTCTCAGATTATAGAGATAGACAGAGACATGTAATCAGTACATAAACTATAAATGTGTCCTATGTAGAAATGGAGAGAATATATGTATTAAAAATAATTCCAGAATTAGAAGAGATCTTTCCTTCCTTCCTTTCTTTTTTTTTTTTTTTGTGGTACTGGAGATTGAACTCAGGGGCATTCTACCTCTGAGCTCCACCCCCAGTCTGATTTTTTATACTTTATTTTGAAACAAGGTCTTAGTAAGTGGCAGAGGATGTCACTAAGTAGCTGAGGCTGACCTGGAACCTGTGAGCCTCCTGTTTCAGTCTCCCAAGTACTGGGATTAGAAGCATGTGCCACCACACCTGGCTTAGAGATCTATCCTTTGAAAGTACATGTCTGGTGGCATTCATATTGTAATAAAAATAAAGGCTTGAATCATAGAAATAAAAAAGAATATTCTTAATGCAATAGACTTTCCATCCACAAGACTTTTCCGTCTTTACTTGGTGGTAAAGAACATAATGGATATTAGCTGCTGCCTTGATTTGTGCTAAATTACCAGGAATCTTATCTACCTTTGTTTTTGTACCATAGTGTAACTATCAACACAGCAAAAAGGCCAATAACATCTTTTGCTTCAACCTGTGTGCCTATCTCGGGAACTCCGAAGCATTCAGACTACACTTGGAAACTTGTTGGCTGAGACTGGTGAGGATCCATCTTTGTAGGGCTAGGCTCACAGCTTGCCCAGTTCACAAGATCTTAGAGGATTGGAGGAGCAGTCCCCCCCAACCCCCCCACCCACCAAATTCAAAGTGGTTTGTTTGTTTTTAAAAAAAGGTCAGTGGGTCAGTGAATGGATGTTGCATGGCAAAAATATTTTTCCACATTATATTTACCATGCGTGCTGTTCTGTAATCTACTTATTTTTATATTTTTGTGCTGGGGATAAAACTAGGGCCTTGCACATGATGCTGGGAAAATCTTCTACCACTGCCCTACATCCCTAGGCTTGTAATCTACACTTTATAAATTCCTTCATTTGGTAACACCAGCAGTGTACAGAGTTTATTTTTAAAATGTGTATTTTGTTTCCTTTCCCAATTAAAACATAAGCAAATAAGCTATGAACTATCCCAGGGAAAAGCTGGACAATGTGTGTGAACACTAGTAGCAACTGCAGAAAGGGCTCAAGTTATTATCATTTCATTGGGTCCCTGTGAGTTTGGATTTTAGCAGACACATTACCTCTCATGTCTATTTAGAAATCCTCAAGAAAGGATTTCTGAGACAGAAGGTAAAAAGGTGCACATGTACATTCACACACAGAGTATCTCATTAGTATTGATTTGTGATAGGATAGGAGGCAGGAAAACTCATCACTGCACCTCAGAAGCCAGCTGTACCCCATGGGAAGAGCCAATCCCACAGCAGCAGTGCTAAAGGAGCCGGTCTGAGTCACAGAGAACTAGGTCACTGCTAGAAGATGTCCCTATCCATCACCCACAATTCATTCAATTATCACTAAACATCTACCATGTGCCAAGAATATCTGGGACTGAATCGATAGACAGCCCAAAGCTTACAGTCCATCAGAGGGGACAGATATTAATTAAATCACCAGAAGAAGAGACACATGGCTTTGGACTGTGAAGTGTTCTTGGGAAGCCATGTAGTAAGATGAACAAGTGTGACAACAGTGCCTGAGTGAACTCGGAGGACATCTGAGCAAGTGACATTTAGAGACCAATGGAAAACTCAGTGTCCAGATGAAGACTGGGAGGTCATTGCAGAGGCTGTGAGTAGGAAGGAACATAGCCCAGGCAGTGCGGCTGGAGCAGCAGGGCCAGGCAGCCAAGGGAAGGCTGAGGACTTGCTGGCAGGAATGCTTTGAGGGGGCTTTGTAGGCCATGCCTAGGACTTCAGCCTTTGTAAGTCTAAGTTACTGAAATGTCTTAGAGAAGGAACACTCTCACCATGTTTTCCCCATCATACCATCACCATGGAAACAGGGCTGAGACTTGCTCACAGATTGTCCAAGGGGATACAAAAGACAACAGGGGCTATTGTGACGGTCCAGGCAAGAGATCGCAGTGGTTGAAGAAACCATTGGAACTGCAGATCACTGAATACACTGCACACACAGTTAAGTCCAAATAAACAGGATTTAGTGGCTGACGAGATGAAAGATAGAAAGGTGTTAAGAATCAGTCTCTGTTTCTCTATCTTCATCACGTAGTTGATGTAAGGCCATTTACGAAGGAAGGAACCACGAAAGAAGAATCAGACTTCAGGAGGTGGATGATGACTGTGATTTTGGCCATACTGAACTTGAGGTCCTTATGAGATAGAGTGGAGATAGCAAGCATGGTCTGGCGCTTGGGAGAGAATCTGGATGGCAATATAAACTTAGGTTTTGGCAGCAGGTAGATGATAACCTGAAGCCAGGTGTGTGATGAAAATCTTCCAGAGAGGAAGTAGAAAAGTAGGGCTCAGGACCAAGCACTCCTGTCTGAGGGCCTCAGCAACTTAGTGAGACTGTTTCAAGATGAAAAATAAAACAGGACTGGGGGTATAGCTCAGAGGTAGGATGCCCTTGGGTTCAATTCCCATTACCACTACCACCACCACCAAAAAAAGAAAGAACAACAACAGATCTAGGCCTTACTTGGTATTTTCCCCAGCCCTTCGATACCCAGGGACTTTCTGTAAAAGTAGTGCTTATAAAAGCTATGCTTAATAAACAAATATGTCACAGTGCTGATTTATCTCCCAAACCAGAATGCTTTACAAGTGGAAAACTACAACTGCCAGAGTCTCTTCGTGGACTTCAGCATCCTTGGTTTGGTTAGGCTCTCACTCTGCACTTGTTCTTTTCCCTGCAGTGCACAATGACATCTTTTTAAAATGTCCAGTCTTTCAAGTGTAATTGCTAATATTAGTCTGCGCCCACATTGCCACCAAGATTTGATCTACTTTGGGAAAAGCTCTGCAAGTATATGTCTTTAAACTTAAAGAGCAAAAAAGACACAAAACGTCAAGAGCTTTCCCTCCTAAGGCTTTCCCCTCCAAGAGCCATCCAGCTATTTCTAATTATCCCATGTATTCATAAGATCTGAGGCATTAATCTCTAATCAGAAGAGGAATTTCTCTTTTTCCTTAAGAGAGTTTTGAACATGAACCAATCACTTGTTTGGCTCCTACAACCCCAGAACTAATACCAGGGAATAGAAAAGAAATCATTCAATTTACGTCCTTATCAACTTGATTTTTATCCAGGAAAGTGTGTTGGCAACAGAGGTGGTGGAGGGGAGGGGGAAGAAAAAGAAAAGAAAAACTAAGCGTGGGTTAGAAAGCTTCTCATTTTAAACTCTGTGAATACATTGGCTGTGGTGTGGCACAAAAATTCAAAAGTTAACATCATTTGCAGAGATGAGGTTTAAACAAAAATAGGCAGCCCAGAGAAGAAGAGTTGTCATTTCCACTTGTGATTCTTTCAGAGTCTAGCTACTGGAAGGTACAGAGTTAAAAGAAATGACACGCAGATCAAAAGAAACCTCCCTTCTACCTCCGGGGTTTCAGAAAATGTAACCATTCCTGTCTGTGAGCTTTCTTGTACCTACATGACTTAACACAGAGAACATGAAATGTGATAAGCCCATGGATCAAAATCCAATTTTTCCTCTTGATAGCTTATCCAGTTAGCTTTACAAGTCTTTGATCTAACAGAAAACTTCAAAATAATCCACTTGAGTTGTTCAAGTTTAGTATCAATTGCATTCCCAAACCAAGTCCAAGGTCTTGTCGCTTCCTCCCCTCTTCAACTCAATCTCCACTCACTTAGACCTCGGGGTGACCTTCCAGTTACCGGTGGGTTGATTTTTTCAGTCTGTCTGTTCCTGTATAGGAATGTCATAAGAAAGCTCGGGTATTCTGGGGATCCTACAACACACTTGTTTTTGGTACTGGGGATTGAACCCCAGGATGTTCTACCTCTGAGCTACACTCCCAGCCCTTTTTGTTTTGAAACAGGGTCTCACTAAATTGCTGAGGCTAGCCTTGAACCTGCGACTCTCTTGTTTGAGCCTCTCAAGAACTGACTTGTGCCACCACACTCAACACATTTTTCTTGTTGTTGTTGTCGTCGTTAAAACTGAGACTATCACACCTGGAATGCAATGCAAATGATCCCCGACCCATTCCTCCCCCCACAAAAAAAAATCCCAAAAGAAGATAGAGACTATGTCTGCTTTATTTGCATCCTGTGACACTGTAGAGAGTTACACAAAAGTGAACCAAAGTGAGTTCTGAGGATGGGAAGAAGGAAGGTGCCATCGGCACATAGTTGAAATCATTCACACTGAAAGATCATATGGTTGGGATTCTTTATTTGCTTATAAATTACTTGGCCACTAACAGTGCCACATCCTCAAATGGGCTTCATCTCTTAGGAGTGATGTTGGAAATAGTGCATATATTAGTCTAGTTGGCCAGACACTGAGTAATTTAAACAACATGAACTCATTTCTCTCAGTCTCCAGTCTGGGAAAGTCCATCAAGGTGTGGGCAAGGTTGGGTTCATCCTAACACTTTTCTGGATTTCAGAAGGCTACCATGTTTCTGTGTGCTCCCATGACCTCTTCTTTGTGCATGTGTGGGAAGAAAGAAAGAGATTTTTCTATCTTTTTTTTAAACTGGGGGTTAAACTCAGGGATGTTCTGCTGCTGAGTGACATTCCCAGCCCTTTTTTTAATTTGAGATAAGGTCTTGCTAAGTTTCCCAGGATGACCTTGAACTTGGAATAATGTGTAGTTGCTCCTTAATGGTTTAGGTAGAATTTAGCTATACAACCACCTAAGCCTACCTCTTACTTTAAGATGGACAGCTTTAAACTACTGTAAGTAATTTTTATCCAGAAGAAATAAACCAGTCTGAAAATTCATTTATAGGAAAAAAAATGGCCAAAAAATTTGAACAAGGATATACATTGACAAATAAGCACATTAAAAAAAGATGTTCATTAATCATTGGAGAGATGAAAACTTTAACCACAATAAGATAGCTCTCATATCTATCTGAAGGGCTAAAATTTTAACAAATAGTTACTACCAAGTACTGAAAAGAATGCAGAGCAAATAAAACACAATCACATTGTTGATAGGAATGTGGAAAATAGGGTATCCAATCTTATAAAAAGTTAAACATACCCTTATCATAACACAGCAATCTCACTCACCGTTATTTTTCTAGGTGAAATGAAGATATATTTGTACATATTAGCCTCACACCAGAAAAACCTAAATCTTTCACTGGTCAAATGGATAAACCATGGTATATCCACACAATGGAATATTATAGCTGGGCATGGTGGTGCATACCTGTAGTCCTGGTACTTGGGAGGCTGAGACAGGGGGATCATGGATTTGTGACCAGCCTCAGCAACTTAGCAAGACCTTGTTTCAAAATAAAAAATAAAATAGGGCTGGGGTTGTAGCTCAGAGGTACAATGCCCCTGGGTTCTATCCTCAGTACCACACACACACACATAAAGAAATTTTACTCAGCAAGAAAAAGGAATGAACTACACACCATAACATGGATGAGTCTGAAATTCATTATCAAAAAGCCACGTGGTATGTAATTCTATTTATATCAGATTCCAGAAGAGACAAAATTATAGGGCAGAACACAGGTCAGTGGTTATTGGGGTTTAGAGTGGGAAGAAGAACTGTCTAGAAAGGGGTATGGATGAACTTTTTAGGACAATAAAACTGCTGCATATCCTGACTACAATTGGGGATTTGTGTCTGTATGTTTATCAAGATTCATAGAAATCTACATGAAAATAGGTGGATTTTACAGTATGTGAATTATACCACAATAAGAGATGTTTTAGAAAAGAAGGAACAATTTAAAAATATTAACTTACCTTTACACGAGTTATAGCTTATTCAGGTTTTCTGTTTCTACCAGTGCCTACCTTGGCAATTTATATTATTTTCTAGGAAAATATCTCTTAAACCTAGATTTGTAAATTTTGGCATAAAATTATTCTCAGTTTCTTCTTTTGATTAAAAAATTTATATTCTATCCATAGCTATGTTCTTTTTAAAATATTTTTTAGAAATTTGTGTCTGTTTTGTTTTTAGGTAATTTGGCTAGATTTTTAAAACTCTATTTTAGAGATCTTTTCAGATAAGTGTTTTTAGGTTTTATGGAGTTATTTATTGTTTTTTTTTTCCTTTCAGTCCTTTTTAATTTCTAAGGTATGCATTTGCGGGCATAAATTTTCCTTACTATATCGCACATGTGTTTGACATGCAATATATTTACGTGCAGCCAGTTCTGAACATTTACTTAATATTGATTATAACTTATTCTTTGCTGGGTACGGTACTACATGCCTGTAATCCCAGTACTTGGGAGGCTGAAACAGAAGGATAACAGGTTCAAGACCAGTCTCAGCAACAGAGTGAGACTCTCAGCAACCTAGCGAGACCTTGTTTCAAAATAAAATTTTAAAAAAGGGCTGGGGATGTAGCTAGGAGGTAGAATGCCCCTGGGTTCAAAAAATTCATTATTATTATTATTATTATTATTATTATTATTATTATTATTACTATTATCATTATTTGGTACTAGGAAACTCTACCACTGAGCTACATCCCAAACTTTTTATTTTTTATTTAGTGGCTCGTGCCTATAATTTATTTTTAATCCATTAAACATTTAGAGATTTATCTTTAAATTTCTAAACTTATGATGGGTTTGGCTGTCTGTATGCTTATTAATAATGTCCATTTTTCTCTATAGCCTTACTTCTTTTTGTCTGCCTGCCTGATCTATTAATTCTTGAGAGGCATACATTAATAGATTTGTTTATTTATTCTTGTATTCTGCCAACTTTTGCTGTATACATTTTGAGACTAGACATATACAGACATATTTTGAATTGATATATCTTCCTAGTGACCTGCTCCTTTCCTCAATACATAATACGACTCCACTTTATAAATGTTTCTTGCTTCAAAATATATTTTATACAATAGTAACATAGATAAACTGACATTTTAAAAATATATTAGTTGACAGATTTTAGTATATCCTTTTATTTTAAATTTTCTATAGCCTTAACGTACAAGCCATACTTCCCCCTGGCTTCTGATTTCAATAAGCTTTCATATAACACCATGCAGCACTTTGAAACAGGCGAAACCAGGAACAATGGTCAGAGAGGTGTACTGTGCAAAGAGAGAAATTTCACTAATAGAAAGGTTAAGTGTTGTGTCCCTCATTTGTGCTGCTACTCTATTTCAAAGCAGCTGAAAATGTACTAGATAAAATTTGACATGTTTTTCCGAGATGAGTCAAGGAACTATAAAACCAAGGAATACTAGAGCTGCCAGGGGCCTCAGAGACCATGGACTCAGAACCCTTCACTTGACGCAAGGAGAAACCAAGCTCCAGGGGAGTTCCTAAGTTCCTACAAGTAGAACCAGATTTGAGAAGTACAATGGGATTATGCCAAGGAGTTTGAAGACCGGCAGAGCACCGCTTGTAGTAATTATTGCTTTAACCCCCTGTTTTATCTTTCAGCCTGTGGGTACACAAAAATAGTGATACTCTTAAGGTTTTCATACTCAATATTTTAAATACTGTACTCTGTGCCACTCTGCTCTTATGAATAATGCATTGGTTTTTCAACATGTCGATTTAATGTTAATGTAGCAAATCACCTGTACTCTACATGGTTGGTATATTTCCCTAAAGATACTCTCATTTTAGCTTGGTCTTAAAATTCCTTTGGCTTTTTAATAGTCATGGGATTGAGCCATAAAAATTTTCTTTTTTTTTAGCTAGGCATGGTGATACATGACTGTAAATCCAGCTCTTGGTAAGCTAAAACAAGAGGATCACAGGTTTGAGGCCAGCCTTGGCAACTTAGTAAGACCCTCAACAAATTAGCAAGATCGTTTCAAAATAAAAAATAAAATAAAAAAGGCTGGAGGTGTAGCCTAGAGGTAGAGTGCTCCTGGGATTATTTCCCAGTTACCAAAAAACAAACAAAATAAACAAACAAAAAAACTCCAACATTTTTTTTCCTTTTATGAAAAGTTCTCACTAAAGATGGCATAAAAAGTAGGTGAGGAAAGTTTTACTATTATGATACTACTTAATCTCTAACACCTATTAGTTTTCTTTTCTATTGGGTTTTCTCTTTTCATATTTTCCTTCACATGACATTGTTTATTATCCTCAAGGACAACGTAAGGGAATTTGTTTGTCACAGACAGCATTCCTGGCTCCCAATCAAGAGTTTGTTCCCAAGATACTGACTTCTAGACTGCAGGTACAGGCAAGGCAAGGTGACAAGAACCAGCTTCCACACCATTCTGTTCACCCAGCATTTGAATTATTGGTTCTTGGAAGACCAACTATATCTTCCGAAGGCTATTTCATTTTGGAAGACTGCAGAAAGAAATCACGTGCCCCATTGCTTTGATTAAAAAACGCATGAAATCAATGTAACCATTCTTTATTTTGACCCTGTACACAACCGCAGTTCTAATTAAACCAGCTGCGTAAAAGTTCTGATAGGGTAACTTGCCAGCTGAGCATGCTGTGGCTTGCAGAGACTCTAGTCTCATTACAGATGTCTCATTCTAGATGTCTCTGCCCCACTCTTGTCCCACAAAACCATAAAATCTGGCACTTGAAAGAACTTTAAAAGGTCCCTAAAGAAACACATTCAAATCCTCTAAATCTGGAGTGATGGCTGTGTGGGTTGGGTAAGTCAAGTGGAAGGGACCGGGAACAACACCCAGGGTTATGAGGGAGAGTTGGAAATTGGGCTGTTTTATGAAGAAGATTTCTATGTGACATATTTCTCACATAAAGGTGGGTGCAGGTGAAATTTTTGATCTTCCAACACACAGATCCTCTTCATGTCTAGAAAGACAGTGATACCGGAAGCAAGACTTGTTAAATGACTTTTCTCTATACTTGTAGAGAAGAATTCCTGGCTACTGTCAAAATGAGAGGAAGGTTAGATATAACAGAATCAGAAGTCTAGGATAGATATTTTGAAGATGGAGTGATAATGTTCCCAGAAGTAAACTCACATGCCCAAGGTCAAACAGCCAGTTGTGGTTAGGCCGGTGATGCTGCTAGTAACACACTGCTACTGTTAATTTAAGATCCAATTAAAGAAAGAAAAAGCCAATCTGCACACCCTGCTATTGGAACATCATGTAACTTTCTCAAGGTCTCATGGGAACCCCATAATTAGAGTGCAAACAGGCACTGGGCATTTTACCTGTCAAAATCCCTTGAGGTATGTTTCTGAAGCTGACTGCTGGATGTGGCAGTGGCTGGCCAAGTATTCTTTGGCCTGTAATCCTCATGCTATAGATCTCTGAGTCTCCTGCTGTGAGAGGAGTGAAAAATTAATGAGGAGCTCAGAAAAATCTCATTTCCCAGGCTGCAGAGATTGGGAGGGAAATGAAAACTAGAAGTGAAGGGAAAAGGTTTTAGGCTCTCAGCCTCAAGCTCTGGCAAATCATATAAACGGGGTGTAAGTGTAAATATACTCAACATAAAAATGCAAAATCACCAATGAGCTATTTAGGGAAGGGCTGGACCTGAATTATAAACACTCAGGGTAGAGCTCTCTGGGCTCTATTCATGGACACCTATCTATCCCTGTGATTCCCAAACCTTCAGCCATCTGATGGAGCCAGCATGGCGCAGGTCTCCTTGAGTTAGCATTTATTTTCATGAGGAAGGACCAATGTCCTTGATCCAAATGTGGTTTTGATTCTGCTTGGCCACAAGAGCTTAAAAGCCTTATAAGGATCAAAAACAAATTTGGAAAAATCAGATAGCTTTAAAAATATTTTTTGGAAGATTGTTTTTTTCTTTTCAACAAGGTAATATAATTCATTTCCCAGAAGAAGAATTTGTTTGAAAGACTGTAAGCCTTTTTATTGACGAAGCAAGATGCACAAACCAGATAAAAAATGAACACAAGCAACTCCCAAATGTGCACTGAATGTGAGAGAGACTTCATCTGCACATCAGCGTCCTGGGTGCCCCTGGCTCAGGCTCTGCCCTTAACCTGTTTTTTCTCTCAAGCAGCTTATCCCCAAGGGAGAGCTGTCTAGCTAACAGGCACGTGATCCTGGCTAGGAAGACACTTCTCCTTCGAAGATGATATTTGAAGAAAGGATTTCTAGTGCTTTCGATCTGGAAAACCAACAGTATAGAATAATTCATGAATGGAATTATTCAAGGTCAGGAATAATTCATGTCCTGACCTTCTTTGGCCGATTAAAAATATTTGCAGGTCCAATAATAAGTTATCAAAAGGACTCAACTTTAATAATTTGATAATATTTCTTGAGCCAACAATGAATTGCTCACAAATCTCAGGAAGATGCTGAAAGATAACAAAAACCAGGTTCTCTTTTGAGAGCAAACTGTCTTTGTCTCAGTCACAGCTGTTGTGGGGTGTGCTGTGTTACACCCAAATTCACATGTTGATGTCTGTGATGGTGTAGATATGGAAAAACCCCAAAGGTTCAAATGTTGAAGGCTTGTTCCCCAATGCAGAAATGTTTGCAGGTGGGGATCTTAGGAAGTGACAAGATCATGAGGTTCCTGTGGATTAATCTATTGGCAGATTAATAATTTTCTGGCGTTACTGAAAACTGCAGGAAGTGGGGCTTAGTTGAAGGAAGTAAATCACTTGGGGCATGCTTATCAGGTCCATCTGTCCTTGGCCCCATCTGCTCACTTGCTTGTGTTCTCTCTCTCTCTCTCTGCTTCCTAGCTGACAGGAGCTGAGCAGCTCTCCTCCATCATCCCCTTCCACCATGATGTTCTACTTCATCCCAGGTCCAAAGCAACGGAACCAGCCAACCATGGACTGAAACCTTTGAAACCACAAGGACAAATAAATCTTTCCTCTTAAGTTATTTTTCTTGGGTATTTTGTCCCAGTGATGAAAAGGAGAGTAACACAACCTTAATCCACAGGATCTCAGAATGTGACTGACCAGAAACAGGATTGTTGAAGATGTCACTGGTTAGATTAAGATGTGGTCATATTGGAATAGCATGGCCCCCAATACAATATGACTGGTGTATCCAAAAAGGAGAAATTGGAAGCAGAATTGCACACAGGTAGAGTGCCATGTCAAGATGAAAATGGGGATCAGGGTGATGCTTCTACAGGTAAGAAATGACAAAGACTAAATTTAAAAAAAAAAGAAAGAAATGACAAAGACTGTCAAAGAACCACCAGAAACCAGGGGAGAAGCATGGAAGAGTCTCCCTCATAGCCTAGAAGAAAGCAGCCCTGGGAGACTATGACAACTGCTCCTCAGCTTTAAGGTTGGTCCCTGTCTTTTCAACACACGGCTCTGTCTATTCTCCTATCGACACCTGCCCCTTCACTGTGCGGTGGGAACCTCCTGGGTCCTCTCAAGTCATGAAGATTTGTGTTGGTTAGCTTTCTGTCATTGTGACAACATGCCTGAAATAGCCAACCTGAAAGAAGGCAAGGTTTATTTTGTCTCAAATAACTGGCTGCACAGGTCTTGGTCTATGCCTGCTTGGTCCAGCACAGTACATCATAGCAGGATTACGTGGCAAGAGTCTGGTTCCCCTCATAATGGCTGGGAAGTAGAGAGGTAGACAGAAAGAGAACAAGAGAGACAGAGACAGAGAGAGAGAGAGAGAGAGAGAGAGAGAGAGAGAGAGAGAGAGAGAGAGGGGCCAGGATCCCTTTAAAGGCATACCTCCAATGACCTTCTCTCTCCCACTAGTCTCCACCTGCTAAAGATTCTACCACCTTCCAAGAGCACCACAGGCTGGGGGCCAAGCCTTCAACACACAGGCTTTGAGGGAACATGTACGATTCAAACTGTGGCGGGACTCTATATCAAAAACAGAAGGCCCTTTGCTAATCTTCTAAATTCAACCCTTACCCACTTAAAAACAAAAATGTTAACAGCCTGGTGTGGTGTGATGTGGTGGCACATGCCTGTAATTCCAGTAGTCGGGAGGCTGAGATAGGAGGATTGCAGGTTTGAAGCCAGCTTTAGCAACTTAGCCAAACCCTATTTCAAAACAAAATGAAATAAAATAGGGCTAAGTGTGTAGATTAGAGGTAGAAAGCACCTGAGTTCAAGCTCTAGTACCACAAAATGCCCCCCAAACTCACTACCAATCATGAGTCACCAGGGTCCAACCCTCTGAGGTATCTTTGATTTCTCCTCCCTCAAGGTATCTTTGATTTCTCCTCCCTCACTCCTACACTCGGTCTCCCAGGTCCTGCCTTTTCTACCTCCTCCTCCATGTCTCCCCTGTCTCTTCCTTTCTCATTGTCAATGCCACTACCTCATGCAGGCTCCAATTATCTCTTGCCTAGACTGTAACGGTAGCCTTCTAACTGGCCTCCCCTGCCCAGCTCCCACTGTTTCCATCCTTGGTTCTGTCTGTAACTGCCAGTGAGTCACCCAAAGCCCAACTGTGACTATGTCACCTCCTGGCTCAAAGCCCCAGTGGAATGAAAGTCCAACTGCAGTCTTTACAATCCAATTCCAATTTCTCTCCCAGCACTTAACCCATTATAACCCACCCACATCCCAACCAAGTCAAATTCTAGAACACACCCTGATTCCCCAGCTCTGTGCCCTTCATTGGCTGTGTTTAGAATGTTCTCCTCCCTTATTATGTCAGAATCCTGGCCATTCTGCAAGGACAGTAGCTGCGGTACCATGGAGAGGTTGAACAGGCTCTGAGATGCCATGAACCAGATAATCCTGGCTCCCGACTCACAGATATATGGCACTGCAATTTACCAGACTTCCCTGTATCTTAGTTTCCACAAGTGCAAAATGGGCATGCTATTTCCTGGGTACATGGGAAGAATCAGACAAGCAAATGCATGATCTGCACTTAAGACAGTACCTGGCACATTAAGTCTTCACTAACTTTCAACTATTATTATTATTTGAAGTAATGGCACTCCCTCTGACCTCTCCCAGTATCCTGACTACTGTGCCTTCATGCCACACAAGTTCCTTTTATCACTCCTTTCAGACATGCCCTTCCTTAAATACCTGACATTGCAGCATTTCTTCCTATGTCTGGAATGTCCTTTCTCTTTTATCAGCCTTGAACACCAGTTCCGATGTCCCCTCTGAACCTCACTCTGTCTCCTTTGCTTCTCAGGACCCGGTTGCCATCTCTCTCCTTTTGCTCCAACTGGGTCAGACGATTCAAATGTCTCAGGGTGAGGAATGGTCTCTTTTCAGCTTTGTGTTCAAGCACCTAACCTAGGACTTAGCACTTAAAACAAAATGAAGGTTTGCAAAACAAACAGAAAAGCAAATATCAAAGCACTGGGAGGGCATGAGTATGCCAAATGGGCAGAAACTCCACAATATTTTTATTCATGTAGCTACCTGTTCCTGCAATCCTGGATAAAACATTTGTTGCATATATAAGTGAAGAGGTGAAGGTCTGCATAACGCGAGGCATTAGTATTTCTGATGGAAATCGCCAGGTCATTTCCCTGAGTAGTAACTATCAACTGGGACTAAATGAAGGCAATCCAGGACTCGCTCCTTCTGTGCTTCCAGAGCACAATGTATACACCTCATGATCACTGATCACACAGCCTTGTAATTATTGGTTGCCAGTTCTATTTCTTCCATTAGTGTGTGCACAGAGTGGGCGAACCTGTCTTCTTCAGCTCTCAATTTTCTGAGCCTGACATTTCGGAGATTCTGGGTAAGTGCTCATTGAACAAAGGAATTTGCAGAAGAAACCCATGACAAATAGTGGGGCCGCATGAGCCGTTTGCATAAACCAGCCTAGACAAAAAAGAAAACAAACAAAAGAGAGATGCTTTGTGTTTTCAAATAATTCTTGCTAAGATGGTTCTTCTGATCAAGTATTATTGCTTATTTCCATGATATAATCCCCCAAAGAGTAAAACTTTTAGCTATATTCATCTAATCACCCAGCCTTGAATCTAGCTTGAGTAGTATTATTTTTTTTTCAAGCTTGATGCAGTGACTCAGAGGCCAGAAAGATTCTTTGGCATATGACCTTGAGCTATAAAGTGCTCTGCAATGGGGTGTTCAGGCAGCCCAGAGAGGAAGCCTAAAGCTTCAAATGATAGAAGAAAGGAACCATGAAAATGTTCTGGCCAATGGCTGATATTGGGCTCACAGAATGGATGAAAAGGATAACTCTGTGGATTTTGCCTTCAGGAAGCAAAACCAGAATTGATAAGAAGGAAGAGGGCTGCATGTTGATAAGAAGGAAGGGGCATGTGTTAGTCAGCTTTCTATCACTGTGATAAAATACCTGAGAGAAATAAACTTAAAAAGAGGAAATGATTATTTGGGTTCACAGTTCTAGAGGTTTTAGTCCACAGACAGTTGGCCCTATTGCTTTTGGGACTGTGGTGGCACAGTACATCATGGTAGGAGTGTGTGTTGGAGGAAGCTGCTCATCTCATGGACAGGAAGCTAAAAGAGAGAGACAGGAAGGAGCCAGAGTCCCAATAACCCATCAAGGGCATAGCCCCAGTGACCTAACTTCTTCCCACTAGACTCCATCTCTTAAAGGTTCCACCACCTCCCAGTAATACCACAGGCTGGGAACCAAGCCTTTAGGACATGTGTCTTTGGAGGACACTTAACCAAAACATAGCAGGGCAATTCTCTCCTTTATGATATGGTTTCACTGTCTTCAGATGAAGCCTAAGCAAATTCTGCACCTGAAAAGGCGGAACCCATTGGAACATAGAAGAGAAGCACCATTAGCCTCTTACTAATAAAACTGTTGGCTGACTAAACCTCAAATTGATATCAAGAAATAGTATATGAGTCATTACCAAGACTTTGGGAAAAAGCTTCCCCCAAAAAACAATTGAGCAAAAGTATAATGGCTGGGGTGTCATGTGATGAGAGTTCAAATCCCATTTCTGCTCTTTAAGAGCTGTGTGACCTCAGGGCAAGTTACTTAACTTCTCTGTGCCTCAGTACCCTCATCTGTCTCATATGGGTTTGTGGTAATGCAAAGAGCTTGAAAGAGTAAATGTCACATAAATGTGTATTGATGAACCATGATGGAATGAGGCAATGACGTGTAGCTAACATTCAATGTGAATGTATCTTTTATGATTATTTTGCATAGAAGCAACCCAGACATACGGCAATAATTCTAATAATTCTAATCTAAACTACCCAGTTCTGTTTCTCAACGATCACAACACTCTTAAATGTTTCTTTCTTATTTCTGCAGAAAATAATCATTCAGAAACCAACATGGATATACATAATCCATTCTTTAAAATTAACACCATCAGGATCATAAGCTATGTGCTGTTCTATACCTCATCTTGCCTTTTTTCCACTTAACTGTGCATTTTAAAGTTCTCTCTGTATCTGAAGATATAAATCTTCCTTAGACTTTTTGTGTGTGTGTGTGTGGCTCACTGGTACCGCACTATGTAGAAAGCACATGATTTATAAAGCCAGTCCTCCATCGATGGCATCTATCTTGTTTACAGTATTTTGTTGTTATATACAGTCTGTAATGAACAACCTTGCATATCCGTCTAACTATATTTTGCAAGCATACATGCAGGCTAAATTTCCTCAATATATAATGTCTTCTGGACATGCCCCTCTTCAAGTCTGGAACTTTGCAGGCTATTTTTTTTTTTCTGGGTTTATTTTTTTCTGGTCTTCCTTACCTTACCATCTTTGCTGGATTAGTAAATCATAAGATCAAGGGTAAGCGCATTTGCAAGTTTGGTTACTCTCACCACACTATACTCTAAAAAGCCCGCACGGATTCCTCCTGCCAGCAACACTGCACAAGAGAGACTGTTCCCATTCTACTCTCATACTTGCTGATAGTGTACTTACCGATTTACTTCACCTTTGCCAAAGTCATTACGTGTGAAAAATGGTATCTCGTTTCAATTTGTGTTTCTTTAATTATAAGGGAAGGCAAGACCTTTTTCATATTTATGGGGCCATTTGTATTTTTCTTTGAAATGCTAGTCCATATCCTTTGCCCAGACAACCTGTTTTGAACTGAAAATATGAACTCTTGTACTGTCCCGCTTAAGTCCTTTCATAGTGACCTAAAGTCTAGAATCCCTAATATGTCAAAAAAGGGCCTAAAATCTGGCTCCTTCCATTTGTCTTCTCTCAAGTATTTCTTCCCCTTGCCTCAAACCAGCAATGCTTGCCTACCTGTAGTTCCAGCCCGCACCCTGCCTTGCGCCATAAAGGTTCATTGGACACTTGGCTGATGGAATTCAAATTTTCATATACTTCACCTTAAATATGAGACATTCAACTTATTTCATTTGATATTTTTTCTGGTTAATTCTATTATTGGAGACTATTTGCAAATAACATATGTTTCATGGATGCTGCTGGTTTATATTGGTAAAGATATCCAGGTGTCTCCCAGCTGGTTCTTACTGATGTTCTCACTTACTGCAGTTCAGTGATCCCAAGGGGAAAACGTTAGACTAGAATGAAGTGGTCCTATGCAACATTCACACCAGGAGTTCATACTGAATCACCAAGAAGAAATCAGTCCAAATAGATGCCAAGGATCCTGGCTTCCCTGAAGCCACTCGGGACACACTGTCCAATGTTGGACTATTCTGAGAAAGAGCTTAATCTTCCCTATTTGATTTCTCACTAACTACTTTCACTTCACGCCACTTCACACCTCTCTATCCCACCCTGCTGAGCGTGAAGTCATTACTCTCCACATCACAGGTGGCAAAAGTTATTACAACCTTTTTGGACAGCAAAGGCCATGAAAATATTCCCAGCCAATATACCTTGGAACCAGGTCTCTACCGTAAAGAAAATATGGAAAGAAAGAAATGCTATACACATAGATGTTTGTGGTAGGATTATCTATAATAATTTACACCCAAGGGAATGCTTTATAATTAGAAGAGTGACTGCTGATTATGAGAAAGAGTTCCTATTATAACATAATGTTGAGTTAAAAAAAAGACATAAAATTATATTTGTATTTTGACTTTCACTATGTAAAATTATTATAGAAGAATGGAAGCAAATATGCACAAATGATCATAACTGGTAAGAGTGTCAGCATTAAAGGTAAACTTTCTATTTTCAAATTTAATTGCATCTATCATTTTCATTTTTAAAACTCTCTCAAGTTTCCTACTTAGAATCTAAACACAAAATTACGATGGTAATAGGCACACAGATGATGATGAACAAGTTAAATGACTTATTTAAAGACATTTGGTTATAAATCCACAATTAGAATTCATCACAAGAGCCCACTGGTCTTTTTGGAACCACCAGGAACTGAGGTGACAAAAGCCATTAGGAAAAGGCATAATACTATGAGTATCTCTGTAAACATCTGGCCCAGATCTATCAAATGATATTTCAGCAGGCAGGCGAAGATCAACTTTGCTGTAATAGCAAATTTTCTTATAATGAATCTTTCCAGTTGTCCATGCATGAAATGGGGTTTTGTGCTACGATGGATAAACTGTCTGACTTTCTTTTGCACAGGAATATATTATTGTAAAATGCTGCTGCACAATGACAGTCAGTGGTTGCTTCATATAATCTTCTGGAAATGTAATTAGTGTGATGCTTGAATGACACAGCATTAAACAACCCCTTTGTGTACACTGGAAATCATTTAAAGGCCTTTAAAAAAAAAAACAAATTTTTATTGGTGCATTGTAATCTCACATCATAATGAAGTTCAGAGTGACAGCAACATACACGCACACAGCACTTGGTGAGCTTCCCCCCTATTTTTGACAACATTATACATCACTGGCAAATGGCTTCTTACATAGTAGTAGAGCTTTGTGTGTCTCAACAAGCCAGAGAATGCAACCCCAAGAATATGAGATTTAACAGTTTTTTTTTCAAGGATACAAAAATGTTGGTGTTCCATAGAAGAATTTCCTTAGAAACTCACACTTAGTTAATTTGAGGACAAAAATACACTGAATGTTACAATAGTTTTTGGTGCTCAAATTATATCTGCATGGGGACATCATTAACACTCCTCTGACTTCTACTCACAAAGAATTCTCACAGAGCTGCACTTAATTATCACTCATGGTGACTAAACAGGAAAAGTCCTGGGGCATTTGAGGTCATCACCCACATCCTCCTGTGCCAGGGCAGGTCCCCTCGGGACAGATTTTTGATACACAGTGCTTTCTCTCATTCATGTGATTTCATTAATATCTTGCACATTTTATATGCATATATCACTCCTCCCAACTATCCCTTGGGCTAACAAAAAGAAGGTGGCCCTTTAAAACTGACCTTCAAGAACTCTTTGATTCATGTCAGACTTTCATGGTCTACTTTTCTCTGTACTAAGGTTACTAAATATTTGTTTTAGTTTAACAAGACCCAAAACATAAACGACTCATCACCTAGTGCCATTCCTGTTATTACCTACAACTTAACAAGGAAACAAACAACATCAACCCAAACACTTGTGTGTGTGTGTGTGTGTGTGTGTGTGTGTGTATGTGTGAGTGTGTGTGTGTGTGTGGTACTATGAATGAACTCAGGGGCATTCTACCTCTGAGCTACACCTCCAGCTCTATTTTTGTGTTTTATTTTGAAAAAAGGGTTTCCCTAAGTTGTGGAGGACCTCACTAAGTAGATGAGGCTGGCTTTGAACCTGCGATCCTCCTGTCTCTGCCTCCTAAGTACTAGAATTACAAGCGTGTACCATCACACCTGGCTCCAAACACTTTTAAAAAACAGACAAGTTAATATGGATCAGGCAGGCATCTGTTTCTGCCTTATGAACACCAGTGTTAGTCACTGAAATCTCCAAATTCTGCTAGCAATATTCCTTTCTGTTTTCCTAATGAATTGGCTTTCTGGATTCAAGTATGTTTGCAACACACCCACCCAGCTGTACAATCAGCTTGACCTTTCTACTCCTTAGGCTTTCAAGTCATGTGTAAACATGATATTTCCAGGCAAAGCTCTTGAGAGTGAGACATGCTTACATTGGATACTCGAGGGCTCTACTGTTAGCCAGGCATGTGATCCTCAGCAAGTTACTGGCCCTTCCTGAGTCTTATTATCTTCATTGAAAAACAGACATTAGGAGCAACTCTCTCAAAGGTCAGGTGAGGCAATGAGACTTGCAGGATAGCTGGCTCATTATTTGCCATGCATTGGATGTACAACTATTAGCTGTTTCCTTTGTTACCAGTAATGCTAATATATATTGGGTAATAATGTAATTATTGAGTTTTTGGTGAATAAGAGTCAAAGGTAAATGGTCAAAGAATTCTAAAGAACACAGAAAACCCAGATGAATGTCTAGATTTCAGTGACAGTGGGGAAAGGGAAATGCATGTCTGTAATTGGACTGGATTGGAAATACAACTCGGAATTGACTCAAAGGTGTCCTCAAAGTGACTAATGACTCATCTCATACAGTGCTTGTGCAAGGAGAGCCTGTTAGGGTGAAAATGAAGCATTTAGCACATGCATATGGTTTGAATGTGGTGTTTCCCCGCTGATACCCATGTACAAATCTAATCCTCATTGTCAGATTTTAAGAGGTGGGACCAGGTGGACCTTTAAGAGACAATTAGAGCCCAGTGTGATAGTGCATGCCTGGAATCCTAGTACTTGGGAGGCTAAGACAGGAGGATTGCAGGTTCAAGACCAGCCTTAGCAACTTAGTGAGATTCAAAACAAAACAAAAAATGATAGTAAAAAAGGACTTGGAATATAGCTCAGAGGTAGAATGCTCAGAGGTTCAATCCCCAGTACTACTAAAAAAGAGAGAGAGAGAGAGATGATTAGGGATCTACCCTCATGAATGAATTAATCCAGTCATGCAGTTCATGGATAAATATTAATGGGTTAAACAGCTATCTTGAGAGTGAGTCTACTATCAAAGTCAATTTGGCCAGGCTCTTGCACACTCCCTGTCTCTCACCATGGGATGCTCTGCATCACCTTGGGACTCTGCCAGCAAGAAGACATCTCCAGAAGTGGGCCCTTAACCTTGGATCAAAACCATGAGGCAAAATAAGTGTGTGTGTGTGTGTGTGTGTGTGTGTGTGTGTGTGTTTCTGGGGATGGAGCCCAGGGCCTCAAGAATGCCAGACAAGCACTCCAATCCCACATCTCTGAGCCACATCTCCAATCCCAAACCTCTCAGTCTGTGGTATTGTGTTATTAACAAGAAAATGAACCAAGATAATACCTATCTGGGGTCCTGCAGAAGCCTGGACTCGGGGCAGAGTTTGGACCTGAGAGCTGAGTCCAGTGCTGTCATCAGGACAGAAAACAGCAATGTCTGAGAACAGAATGAACTTGGGAGATACCCAAGGAGTGCGTGGGATAAATGAATACTCCTTGTAAGAAAGGAAAGATGGAAGGGAACTATGATCGGGGATAGTCATTAAGAATCTCACTGCTGGAGAGTGGGAGTGGGGTAAGAACAACGGCAGATGATGTGTTCAACATAGAAGTGCTCAAGGAGAGTCAAAGGTGACTCCCAGGAAGTCAGAAGTGTGTTCCGCGCATGCCTAGAGGGCCTGGGAATTGAGTAAAGGCTCCAGGGCTGCAGGCCTGGGAGCAATTGAGAACTTGAGAGAGCGAGGAACATGCTGAAGCAAGAGAGAATAAATTATTGGTGGAAAAGATTGGAACTGGAATGGAATTTCCAATACACACATTCAGCACAAGAGGGGTGGGAGAGGAGGCAGAAACATGGCTTGAAAACTGGAAACAGACCTTTAATTCCATAAAGAAGCAACGGGACTTAACTGCCACCGATTAATTCAACTGAATGGCAGAAGGTTGCGGGCCATTCTCATATACTTAGGCATTTCTGTTCCAGCCAGCAGCAGCCCCTTCTATTTTCTCCTGGAAATGAATGGGCACTTGTTTTCTGTTTGTAGAACAGAACTGGCCTTAGGGCCTGCAGTGTGTCCCTGTGGTTTTGCCAGGGTGACCACATTCCCCGTTTTGCCTGGCACAGGCCTGGTTTAACTTACTGTCCTGGCCCAAGTAGTAAGAGTGCTCTATCATATTCTCAAAGATATCCCGGTTTGGAAGATGAAACATATGGTTGCTCAGTGTATGTTTCTCCTATTTTCCAGCCTTCTGACTGGCTTTCGATTGTCGAAAAGAGGCTGTGTCATGTTTCCCTCCAAGAACCTAATTTCCTCTACCATGTGTATTTCTGCCTGTGACGTAGCAAAGGAGAAACCGGATGAAGCACTTCCTCAGAGACCATTGTATTTGTTCACATCATTGTAAATCCAGAGAGAGGAGGAAATAATTTAGTGAACTAACATGTCCACTAAGAAAACAAGGAATAAAACCCAGCCTTACGGAATGGTTCACTGTGTCCAAAAGCAGGCTTTTACACCTAGACCCTAAATAAGAGAAGCTTATCCTCACCAGAGAAGCAAATCAGAATCAACGTAATCGCTAGACACCAGCCATAGACTGCAATTGTGAAATAAAAATCATTCCCTTACTCTTAGGTCTTGTTTTATAAGTGCACGTCTAGAAGAAGAAGAAGAAGAAGAAGAAGAAGAAGAGGAGGAGGAGGAGGAGGAGGAGGAGGAGGAAGAAGGAAAGAATGGCAAATAAATTTACTGTGTGCAATGTACTATTCTAAGAGTTTTCTATAAATTAACTTGTTTTTAAATTCATACAACTTTATAAGGTACCAATGTATCTCTGTTTTGAAGATGAGAAAATGAGGCACAGAGAGTACAAATCACCTGCATCAGGTAACTCAGCAACTGGGCTCCAACTGGTGACCCCTAACCATTGTTCAATGTCACCTCCCAACCCAGAATGAGGTAGTGTTCCAATGAAAGCATGAATACCATGATTTTGAATGGGATCTGCTGTGAGCAAGCAGAGGCTGAGAACCCCTTATGCAAGATGAGTGGGACTAGAACAGTTTTGGATGCTGGATATTTTTTTTTTTCCGGTACTGGGGATTGAACTCAGGGGCATTCTACCTCCGAGCTACACCCCCAGCCCTATTTTTTATTCCTTATTTTGAAACCGGGTCTCACTAAGTTGTGGAGAGCCTCACTAGGTAGCTGAGGCCAGCTGCGAACTCAGATCCTCCAGTCTCAGCCTCCCAAATGCTGGGATTACAAGCATGCGCCACCACGCCCGGCTTGATGCTGGATATTTTTATTTTAGAATAGCTGCATATAAATAATGAGATTGGGGTAGGGACCCAAGTTTAAATACTTTTGTTTCATACAATTATATTTTGTGTGTGTACTGGGGATTGAACTCTCTGAGCTATATCCCCTAGCCCTATTTTGCAAGAGGGTCTTGCTAAGTTATGAGGCTGGCTTTGAACCTGTAATCCTTCTGTCATAGCCTCCGAAGTACTGGGATCAGAGGCATGTGCCACCACGCCTGGCTCATCCACATTTTATTTACTTATTTATTCATTTTCTGGTACTGAGGATTGAACCCAAGGGGCATTCTATTTCTGAGTTCCATTGTTAGCCCTTTTTATTTTTTTGTTGTGAAACAGAGTCTCACTAGGTTGCTGAGGGTCTCACTATGTTGCTGAGGCTGTCCTTGAACCTGCAATCCTCCTGTCTCAGCCTCTCAAGTACTGGGAGTATAGGTGTGTATCACTATGCCTAGTCTCATACACACTTTACACACATAGCCTAAAGGTAATTTATGTAATATTTTTAATAATCTTTTTGCATATAAAACAAGGTTTCATGATGTGGAATGTTCTGCCTGTTGTATCATGACAGTGCTCAAAAATGTTGATTTTGGAGCATTTGGGATTTGAGATTTCCAGATTAGGGATTTTCAGCCTGTATCCTCTTGCTCTTTCTTAGTCATTCAACAAACAGTTGGCTATGCCATGTGCATACTATTGAATGAGACGCTACGGGATACACAGAAAGACATGCAAGATGCTAATTTCTGTCTGCACTTAGGAAAGGCTTGTGTTATGACACCCAGTGTGAGTTTTTATTAATGGGCTTCTTTTTCACATTGCAGCTTTATAAAGATATGGCAGGAAAAGAAAACATCTTGAAATGTACTGTTAAGTGTAAATGAATTATGTGTCATAAACCATCTCTGAATCACATATCTTAAAACACAATCTAGTTTACAAAACTGTAAGCCAAGTTTAAATCCCAGCTCTGCCATTTACAACTGGTGACTATTTAGCCTCTCCAAGACTCAGTTTCTTCCCATGTCAACTGAGGTTAATAATACCATGAGGGTCTGTTGTGAAATTAAAATCTACAAGGCACGGGAAAAGAAGGTTATTTCACATCACAGAGCAAATGCAACTGAGGTTAGTGACTGCTACTGTTACCATGGATATACGATTGGGGATCGTGGATGTATGTTCTATCTGGGCAGAAGGGGACAAGTGGTGGCTGTCATTTGCTACATCTTGAACAATGGTGGCATGTGGCTTCCAAGGAGGCCTAGCATTAACATCCTTGTTGAATCCTCTCCAACAATGAATCTGCTCTGGTCCTGTGATTTGCTACTTTTGTACTTTTGGGGGTGCTGGGCCTGAGAGAGACCACAGGGAGAGACTATGTAGAAAGGCTCTGAGGCCAGGTGAAAAGGGAACGAGGCCCAGCTTTCCCCAGGTCCCTGGGCGCCTCCAGATGCCTCCACTTTCAGCTGCTTCCAAATGCATGAGACAACCCCAAGGAAACCAGCAGAAGAACCTCTTTGCTCAGCCCAGCCAGTGCCCAGACCACAGAAGATAATGAAATGGTTGTTGTTTTAAGCCACTAAGCTTTGTAATATTTTGTTACATAGTAATGAGTGACCTGAACAGTGATCCTGTCCAAATAGCCTCAGCTCTAATATATGTTGCATTTACCTTGACCTGTGGATAACTCTGATGAGTAGAAACACAATTATGAATGATGGCAATCATCACTACTTTCTTTCTTCTCTTCTTTTTTATATCTCAGTTACCCTACAAAAATATAGTTGACTGGCCACCTGACATTTTAAAAACATATACATACATATACAAGGGATTGAATCCAGGGGCATTTTACCTCCGAGCTACAGCCTCTACATTTTTGTTTGCTTTTAAAATTTTTGAAAAAGAGTCTTGTTAAGTTTCTGAGGGTCTCTTTATGTTGGTGAGGCTGGCCTTGAACCTGCAATCCTCCTGTCTCTGCCTCTCAAATTCTGGGATTATGGGCATGCGCCATCACTTCTGACCCTGACTTTTAATTAAATATGAGTATCTACTGTCTACCACATGCTCTATTCCAAATGGGGATATAAAGAGAAAGTGACATTTATAGCCCTTTCTTATAAGCAAAGAATGGTGGATAGTCTGCTTTAAGGGGAGGCAATTGCCTCTTTCACCACCCAGAACTAGAGGGTACTAATTTCCATAGTCTTTAGCTTGTAGCTATTATAGTTTTTTTTTTTTTAAACAGGGACATTAAGTCTTCTCTGCTTTTAACCCCTAGATATACAAGTAAGAATATTCTTGGCCTTCCCATGCTTGCCCTCTCTTTTATTTATTTTTTGGTGCTGGGGATTGAATCTGGATAGAATGCTCCAAACGACTACCCAAAGAGAATGTGTGACCCAGGCAGATGCTGAAGGCAAGTCAATTTGGTTTGATAACTTCTTATTAAAATAAGATGTTAACTAACACTCCAATTATTTGCACGTTTGTTTTTCCAAGTTGTGAGAATTGTTATTGCTTAAAAAATATATGGACATAGATATTCTTGGTTCCCCAGTCACTGCTGTTTCAGTTTCCCTTGGAGTGTCAGAGCCATGGTAAGGCAAATCATGCAGTTTGACCACCAGACCAATCTTAAACAAAAACACCCCTTAAGCTCAGACCCTCTTTTGGAGACTATTACACATTTTTCCTTTTCCTCTCAGCCAAATTTCTTTTTTCTTTTGTACTAGGAATTGAACCCAGGGGCATTCTACCTCTGAGCCACATCTCCAGCCCTATTTTATTTTTTATTTTTGACAGGGTCTCACTAAGTTGCTGAGACTGGCCTTGAACCTGTGATCCTCCTGTCTCAGCCTCCCAAATATTAGGATACGGGAGTGTGCCATCATGCCCAGCTCAGCCAAACTTCTTAAAATAATTCTCTTTCTTCTCCTTGCAGTTGCTCTTTAACCATCACATGGAAGCGAGAGCTGCCTAGAATAAGTGGATCACTTTCCCCACAAACCTGCTTTGCTTCAGTGTTACTGACACAGTGAGTGGTACCTTCTCCCCCTCCCCCCACCCAACTGCGCAATGACAAATTCAAGGGAAGTTCTGTATTCTTCCCTCGTCTTCCAGTCCAATCTGTAATCAAGTCTTGTTCATTCTGCCTCTTAAATGCCTCGCGGTCTGTTCCTAGTCTTCAGCTCCTAATGTCACTATTTTGGTCTAGGCTGTCTCCCCAACATTATAATCAACCACCTGCTAACCAGTTTCCTTGAGACCAGAATCAATAGGAACACTTAATATTCCCCTCGATGTGACGCTAATGAGGTGTCTTAATTCTATCACAAGTAAATCTTCTCTCATTACAGACACAAATATGTAGATGCTACATTACAAACTTGAAAACAACATTTGGTGCCATTCCAATTTTTCCCCATATTATAGAGAATGATACTTCTAAAAGGAAGTCCTCAAGTGTTCTATTGTGTTAGGATAATGTCTAGATTCCTGAACACACTCCCAGAAGTTTCTCAAAAACAGACCCTACCCACCCCTCATACTCATGCCCCACGTGACAACTCTTTAGGTTAAAGGTTGCCAACTCCTCTTTTCTGGACTTTGTGACATTCTCTTCTGTCCCCTAGGAGAGAAGACGTTCTCATGTTCACAGTCTTAT
Source organism: Graphiurus murinus (assembly GCA_004027655.1). Lineage (NCBI taxonomy): Eukaryota > Metazoa > Chordata > Mammalia > Rodentia > Gliridae > Graphiurus > Graphiurus murinus. Next base: position 267 of record PVLC010008410.1, on the reverse strand, counting down.
TGCTTGGTTAAGCATCCATCACTCGAGGAAACTTTCCTGGCAACTTGTGGCCCTGTTGGGTTTGCCTCCTCAGAGCTCTCAGGGCCCCTGTGAACCTCTTATCATACCACACACGGTTTATCGTAACTGCTGGCTTAATTATCTGTGTTTTCCTTGGCCCTACCTATCCTCACTGTTGTCAGTTTATGGGCAACAGCAATGTCTGGCACAAAAATAAATGCAATATGCTAAGTTGGTATCTTTATGAACTTCCTGTGGTTTACAGAA
>PVLC010008409.1:0-58506 GCA_004027655.1 Graphiurus murinus | reverse complement strand
GTGGCGCACGCTTGTAATCCCAGCATTCGGGAGGCTGAGACCGGAGGATCCAGGTTCGCAGCCAGCCTCAGCTACCTAGTGAGGCACTCCGCAACTCAGTGAGACTCTGTTTCAAAATAAAGAATAAAAAGGGGCTGGGGGTGTAGCTCGGAGGTAGAATGCCCCTGAGTTCAATCCCCAGTACCGCAAAAAAAAAAAACAAAACAAAAAAAACCCAGCATGGTATTGGCACAAAAACAGACACATAGACCAATGAAGCAGAACAGAAGATTCAGAAACAGACCCACGTGCTTACAGTCAATTGATTTTTGACAAAGGAGCCAAAAATATACACTGGAAAAAAAAGATAGCCTCTTTAACAAATTGTGTTGGCAAAACTAGTTAACCATACACAGGAAAATGGAAATAAACCCCACTTTCTCACCCTGCACAAGAGTCAACTCAAGGTGGATCAAAGACCTGGAAATCAGGCCAGAGACCTTGCAGCTACTTGAAGAGGGCATAATTCCAACACTTCAACACATAGGCATAGGTAAAAACTTTCTCAACAAGACCCCAAAAGCACAAGCAATTCAAAGGAAGATCAATACATGGGATTGCATTAAACTGAAGAGCTTCTGTGCAGCAAAGGAAACTATCAAGAACCTCAACAGAGAGCACACAGAGTGGGAGAAAAATCTTGCCAGCTATTCTTCTGAGAGAGGACTAATATCTAGGATATACAGAGAACTCAAGAAACTCACAGCTAAGAAAACAAATAACCCAATCAAAAAATGTGCAAAGGATCTAAATAGACACTTCACAAAAGAAGAAATACAAATGGCCAATAAATGTATGAGGAAATGTTCTACTTCATTAGCAATCAGAGAGATGCAAATCAAAACTACCTTGAGATTTCACCTAACCCCAATCAGAATGGCAATCATCAAGAACACAAACAACAACAAATACTGGTGAGGGTGTGGAGAAGTGGAAACCCTAATACATTGCTGGTGGGATTGCAAATTAGTGCAACCACTTTGGAAAACAGTATGGAGGATCCTCAGACGAATGGGAATGAATCTACCATATGATCCAGCAATACCACTTCTAGGTATCTACCCAAAAGAATGGAAACCAAACTATCAGACCAATGCATGTGTATCTATGTTTATAACTGCACAATTTACAATTGCTAAACTATGGAACCAGCCAAGATGTCCATCAACAGATGAATGGATTACAAAACTATGGGATATGTACACAATGGAATTTTACTCAGCCATAAAGAAGAACAAAATCATGTTATTTGCAGGGAAATGGATGGAACTGGAAAACATTATGTTAAGTGAGATTAGTCAGTCACAAAAAGCAAAAAATCGTATGCTCTCCCTAATATGTGGAAGCTAGAGAGAAAATGGGACATAAGAGGTACTCCAGATGAAGAAGGAGAAACCCTAGGCGAGCAAAGAATTTGACTTAACACAAGGTGATGGGGGGAGGGGGGACACCCTAATGAGCATGATGTACTTTCATAAACATATCAAAGTCAATCACTAAACTGAACTTGAGAAGGAGGGAGGGTAAGGGAGTGGGGTGGGAATTGGGGAAGGGTTAAATGAAAAATGTGTGCATATATGCCTTTATCAGCTTGTACCTAACAAAGATGTATAACTACAATGTACCAATTAAAAAATAAAATAAAATAAGTTAAAATTGAAAAAAAAAGTAAAAAAAATAAAAAGGGCTAGGTTATAGCTCAGAGGCAGAATGCCCCTAGGCTCAATTTCCAGTGCCACCAAAAGAGGAAAAAAAAAAAAAAAAAAACACACCAATATTGAGAGTGGCAATCCAGAAAGATGTAAAATGTGTTACTAAAAATTAAAAATGTTGGAAGGAATGGAGAGCAAGTGGAAAATGTTCTTAATAGTATTTTTCTCTTGTTCTTTTGTTTGTTTCTACTCTTCATGATCATTAAGTTGCTATCATTTCAAAATAGCTTATTAAAAAATCCTTTTAGTAAGTTTCATGAAAACCACAGAGCAAAAATCTCTAATATACAAACCAAAAATAATAATCAGGGGACCAAAACATACTACTAGAGTAATTCATTTAACCACAAAGGAAGACTGTAAGAAAGGGAGAAAGAAACTACAACTCTAGAAAACAAGTTATGTAATGGCTGCACTGTGACCTCACCTACCAATAACGACCTTGAATGTAAACAGATTACATTCTTCAGTTAAAGACAGAGTGACTGGACAGATTAAAAAACAAAACTAAATTGTACATTGCTTATAAGGAACTCACTTTGCCTCTAAGGACACACACAGACTGAAATGAAGGAACAGAATAAGCTATTTTATGCAAATGGAATCCAAAAAAGAGCAGCCATATTTATACCAGATAAAACAGACTTTAAGTCAAAAGCATAGACAAAGAAGGTCACTATATAATGATAACAGGGCAATGGACCATCCAAATATATAAAGCAAATATTAACAGAACCAAAAGGAGAGATGGACTTCAATACAATAATAGATCAGACAGAGAAGTAACAAAGAAACAGCAGAGGTGAATTGCAGACTAGGCCAAACAGACCTAACAGATATCTACAGAATGCTGACAGACATCCAATAGCTGCCAATACACATTTTTCCCATAAGCACATGGAATATTCTCCAGGATAGATTACATGATTAGGCCACAAAATAAGTCAGTGCAGTTTTAAAAATTAATATTGAAAATCTCTTCTAATTATAATGCTATAAGGCTAGAAATCAAGAAAAAAAATTTTGGAAACTATATATAGTATTAAAAAAAACTTACTCTTAACAAGCAATAGCTAAAGGAAGAGATCAAAAAGGAAATTTAAAAATGTCCTGAAATAAGCCAGGTGTGGTGGCACATGCTTGTAATCCCAGTACTTGGGAGGCTGAGACAATAGGATTTGGATTTGCAGCCAGCCTCAGCTACTTAGTGAGGTCCCCCGTAACTTAGTGAGACCCTGTTTCAAAATAAAGAATAAAAAAAAAAATAGGACTGGGAGTGTAGCTTGGAGGTAGAATGGCCCTGGGTTCAATCCCCAGCACCACACACACACACACAAAAGTCCAGAAACAAATAAAATCTCATTCTTCAAAGAGTTTTAAAAATTATAATCTAAAATTTATGTGGAGCACAAAAATCCCAGAATAGCCAAAGCCCTTTTGAGCAAAAGGAACACAGAAGGAGGCAGTATACTACCTGACATCAAAACATTACAAAGCTGTAGTAATCAAAACACCACGATACTGGCATAAAAACAGACACATGGAACAGAGCCTAGAAGTAAACCTGTGCGTCTACAGCCAACTGATTTTTCCACAAAGGGCTAAGAAAACTCACTGTAGAAGACAGTCTCTTCAATAAATGATTTTGAGAAATTGAACATCTGTATACACATTAATGAAGCTAGATTCCTATCTTTCACCAGTTACAAAAAAACCACTCAAAATGGATTAAAGAGCCCAGCATGGTGGCGCATGCTTGTAATCCTAGCATTTGGGAGGCTGAGACTGGAGGATCCAGGTTCGAGGCCAGCCTCAGCTACCTAGTGAGGTCCTCCGCAACTTAGTGAGACCCTGTTTCAAAATAAAGAATAAAAAATAGGGCTGAGGGTATAGTTCGGAGGTAGAATGACCCTGGGTTCAACCCCCAGTACCGCAAAAAAAAAAAAAAAAAAAAGGATTAAAGACTTAAATGTAAAACCAGAAACTATGAAGAAAACATAGAAGAAAATTCAGGAGATTGGAATGGACAAGGATTTTTTGGATAAGAGCCCAAAAGCAAAAATTGACAAACAGGATTATATCAAATTAAAAAGCTTCTGCATAGCAAAGGAAACAATTAACAGAATGCAGAGACAGGCTATAGAATGAGAGTAATTACTTGCAAACTGCTCAGCTGACAAGGGTTTGATATCTACAATTTATAAGGAACTCCAAAAATTCAACAGCAAAAAAACAAATAACCCAATTAAAAATGGGCAACAGATCTAAATAGACATCTCTGAAAAGAAGACATACAAACGATCAACAGCTACATGAAAAACACCAAACATCACTAACAAGGAAAGAAATGCAAAGCAAAACCACAGTGAGATATGACCTCACCCTAGGAAGGCTGGTTAATACCAAAAGACTAAAGATTCCAACTGCCAGTGAGGACGTGGGGAATGCATGGAAAACGGTACGGAAGTCCCTCAAACTATTAAATAGAACTACGATATAATTCAGCAATCTCACTTCATTTTCTAAGGAATCAACATGTTGAAGAGACATCTGAACTCTCATGTTTATGGTGCTACTATTCACAATCACCAAGATACGGAAACAATCTAAATGCTCATCAACCAATGAATGGATAAAGAAAATATGGTACAATGGAATACTACTAGGCAATAAAAAGTAAGTCCTGTCATTTGTAGCAACATGGATAGAAGTATACATCATTATGGTAAGTGACATAAGTCAGGCACAGAAAGATAAGTCACACATAATCTCACTCACATGTGGAATCTAAAAAAGTTGACCTTACACAAGTTGTGAGTGGAATGGAGATGACCAGAGGTCTGGAGAAGTCACATGGGCGGGGTGGGAAAAGGCTGATCAAAGGGTACTAAATTCCAGTTAGGTAGGAGCAGGAAGTTCTGGTGTACTATGCACAGTAGGGCAATGATAGATAACAAGAAGGTACTGTGCACTTCAAGAAGATAGAAGAACTAGGGATGGTGGTGCATGACTGTAACCCCAGTACTTGGGAGGCTGAGACAGGAGGATCACAAGTTCAAGGACAGCCTCAACAATGTAGCAAGATTCTCAGCAACTTAGCAATACCCTGTTTCAAAACAAAAAAAGGGGAGGGAGTATAGCTCAGAGGTAGAATGCCCATGGGTTCGATCTGCAGTATCACCAAAAAACAAAAAGGTAATGGAATTAGTCAAACAAGTTTAGTAAAAGATGTATTGAACACTGACATGATTCTGATACAGCTCAAAATGTTTTTAATTGCATGTATAACTTAAAATACTTGGTTTTAAAGAAGTAAAACCTACTTGTATCAGTGTCAGACTACAATAAATAAAGCCCTGAAAATTTATGTTGAAATGTGTATTTAGAGTTTTTTGTCTTAATAATTACTTTTAGTTTTATGATGACATGAAGTTTTATTCCTGGAAGTTTGCTTTCTTGACCAAATCTTTTTTGACCAAATCTTTTTATTAATGGAATAAAGTACCAGAATCCACAATCTGAAAAGGCTAGTCACAATCCAACAGGTTCTTAATAGGTACTTGTTAGAAAGAATCACCAAAACCAAAGGCCTAAACCAATTTGAACATTGTATTAAAAATATTCCAAATAAGCTGGGCATGGTGATGCATGCTTGTAATCCCAGTACTTGGGAGGCTGAGACAGGAGGATGCAGGCTTTCGGCCGGTCTCAGCTACATAGTGAGGCCCTCTGCAATCTAGTGAGACTCTATTTCAAAACAAAGAATAAAAAAAAAAAAAAAAAAAATAAGGCTGGGGGTAACTCAGAGGTAGAATGCCCTGGGTTCCATTCCCAGTACCAAAAAGAAAAAAAGAAAAAATCCAAATAGAATTAGGTTATTTAAAAATTTTAAGAAAAGTTGTAAAAAAATTCTAGATGCTAAGGACTAAGTATATATTTTTATCTAAGTGATTTTATATTAAACTATGAAAAATATAGATTTCACTGACATTTTCTTTTGGCCCCTTCTATGTTATCATACTTTAAAAAATCTTGCTATGTGAAAAATAATCCTAGTTCAATATAAAATCACATAGCAAGATTTTTTTTAAAGTATCTGATAACTTTGAAGGGCCCAAAAGAAAATTTCAGTGCAATCTAAATTTAAATCATTATCACTTCGTGAGGGTAGAGTTACTATAAGAATAATTTTAATATATTTTTCTAAGATGATTCTTTTTTCCAATCAGCCAAGCTGGCATGCAAATCCCATTGAAGCAGTATGTGTGGCTACATGTTCTACATACTGTTCAATACCCGGGAAACATTCTAACCTTGAAATGCTAAGTTATTTGAGAAAATCACATTAAGTATAGCTTTGCAAAACTTCTGTTCATTCTAAGCTTTTACATGGGACATCAATCAAGTTCTTTCATCAAAACTGGCAAAAAATCATAACCCTTTTCCTCAATGCACAAGTTGTTTAAAAACAAAAGTAAGCTGGTGTGGTGGTTTATGTCTGTAATCCCAGTACTTGGGAGACTCAGACAGGAGGTTCAAGGACAGCCTCAGCAACATAGTGAGACTCTCGGTAACCTAGCAAGACTGTTTCAAAACATAAAAACAAAAAAGGGTTGGGAGTGTAGTACACAGGTAGAATGCCCCTGGGTTCAATCCTCAGCACACCCCCACCCCGCCCCACACACAGGAAGTACCTGGCACAGATATAGAATCCTCTGCACACCAACGACAACTGCTCCAATGACCTGAGGTCCAAGTCACTAGACACCACCCATCTGAAGATGTACATCAGGACCTCCATTGGCAGCACTGCAAAAGAAAACCACCCTTCAGTCACCCTTCCATCTGGCATTCTACCATCGCAACCATGCACTCAGTACACTTATGTACTGTTAGAAATTAATAAATTTATAAACCCCGCTCTCAGTATTGCTCAGAGCTAGAGCATGCGTGCACTTCACCACACAGTATTCATGCTTCCTAACATCATGACACAAGGATCTTTGTCTTTTCAGTAGAGAAAAGATTTGAACCTACTTATATAAAGTGTGCTTTTCCCTTATAAGTTTACTTTACCACCAAGACATATTGAAAGAAATGTTAGAGCTGGGCGCAGTGGTGTACACCTATAATCCCAGTACTTGGGAGGTTGAGACAGGAGGATCATAGGTTTGAGGGCAGTGATTGGTAACTTAGCAAGATCCTGTTTCAAATCAATAAAATAAAATAAAATAATAAAATAGGGCTGGGGGTGTAGCTCAGAGGTAGAATGCCCCTGGGTTCCATCCCCAGTACCACACACACAAAAAAATATATATAAATATTCTACTGCGTATGTGTGTGACCCATATTGCACTTATTTACACCAAAGTTAGTTTAAATCCCTTGACAATTTTAAATTGCCCTCCTCTGAAAAATCCCATAACAATATCCAACACAGGGAAGAAGTGACATTAACATCTAGCCCTCTGGCCTGTCTCAGGACCACTGCCCACCAGCTGGTATCTTCATGACAGCCGCATTACTCTAATTTTCTCAGGGCTACCTCAACCACTCTGACTGAGTCTCCTGGGTCTTCTGAGAAAAAAGCACAGTGTCCTTGAACAACAGCAGGACAACTCTGCTCTGCTTCGGAGTTTGAAAAGCTTTTTAGTCTACCTAAACAGTAACTATAACTAGGTCTCTCATCATATTCTGAACGAGGGTGGCAATAATCTGGCAATCTAACTGGATGAGTCTGGACAACTTCAACCCAAGGTAAAAATATTTCTCACTACGTGAAAACAAGCAGGAGCCCTCACCTGATATGTGAGTCTGACTGCTCTCCAGCTCGGGCTGACACAGCTTGAGCACAGACTCCTGAAACGTGAGCTGCTGCTGGAAGTAGGACAAGAGGTCTGCCACGGCGCTCTCCTCGTCGTTATCTTCCATGCTGGAAAGGTAGGGAGTCCAACAAGTAAGTGCTCAGACGAGGAACAGGTTAGAAACTGATTTTTCACAGTACTTTCTTTAGAAAGTCTGCTTTAGAAAGTCACTTAAGAGCCAACTTTCTTACTACTCCTAAAATATGTGAAAATAGTTTATCTGGCCTTGCAAAGGAGTATCTTACACCAAGTTTTTCAAAGAGAAGTGCTTCAGTGATTCTTAGGCAGAAAGAGTAAGGTTTTTTCTGGATCCAGGTAATGAAATTTAATTAGTTTTATTTTGGAGATTTTATGAGTTAATGAAAAATTTCAAATGATTTGAAAATCTTGTACTAATTCTTTAAGTGATCTTAATCCTTCCTAAATGTATAAAAAGCAAATATTTAGATGTTAAAGTACTTACTTACCAAAGGTAAGTAAGATGTACCTCACTATCCTGCCTTTAAAGGAGAAAACATCTATCTTGAAGAAATCTTAGGGTTCACAAATCAACTATCAATATATAAAAATTTACAGTTAAGAGTTCTAAAAACGGTCAACTTTCCATTTTTGCTGAAGTCAACCTTAAAGATTATTAGACTTACAAAAAAGCTTAGATAAGCATGAAGTTAGAAAACCAGAAAGGGCTTTTTTTTTTTTGCACTCAGGGGCATTCTACCTCCAAGCTACACTCTCAGCCCTATTTTTTTATTCTTTATTTTGAAAAACAGGGTCTCACTAATTGTGGAGTGCCTCACTAGGTAGCTGAGGGTGGCCATGAACCCGGATTCTCCAGTCTCAGCCTCCCAAATGCTGGGATTACAAGTGTGCGCCATCACACCCAGCTCAGAAAGGGCTTTTTATAATACAACAGAAAGCAAGTATGGATGAGGCCAGCTGGACTCAATCGCTATTCTAATAACATTTTACTGGAGAAGGCAAAAACCCAAACTACCAACCAACACCATCACCTCAAAAAACAAACAAACAAACAAAAAACACCCATCAAAGGAACTTTCACAGTTTATCAGATCAGGCAATAAAAAAAAAAAAAAAGTCTGTATCCTTAAAGAACTTTCAAAGCATCTGGGTTTATAAAAAGGGATGAGTCAGAAAACAAGTACTTCTTTAATGTTCTAATACAATCTTCCTGAATAGCAACTGGCAGTTTATTATACAACTGGGTAAGAGCTGGGTCTGAATGACTTTACTCAAACTTAAAGAAGGTTTAGAAAAAGCCAAAGCAGGAACACGCCTGTGATCCCAGTACCTGTGAAGCTGAGACAGAAAGATTGCAGGTTCAAGGCCAGCCTAAGCAACTTGGCAAGACCTTGCTTCAAAACAAAATATAAAGGGGTAGGAGTGTAGCTCAGCGGTAGAATGCCCCTGGGTTCAATATCAAGTACAAAAAAAAAAAGAAAAGAAAAAAAGACAGAGAAAAACAGAAAAACCCCAAATTATTCATTTTGAGTATGAACTACTCCATATAGTTAACAAATTTAGTGAGCAATGTTAGTTGAAAAATTCAAATAGGCAATTTATAATGATTTCATGGGTACTTATAACATAGCTTATCCAATTCTTAAACTTTTATATATCTATCTATCTATCTATATGTATATATATATAAACCACATATATATATATATAGCAAAGCTGGGCATGACAGTGCATACCTATCATCCTAGTACCTGGGAGACTGAGACAGGAAAATGAAGGTTTGAGACCAACCACAGCAACTTAGTGAGAACCTGTTTCAAAAATAAAAAATTAAAGCCAAGGGTGGTGGCACATGCTTGTAATCCCAGTACTTGGAAGGATGAGACAGGAGGATTGCAAGTTCCAGGAAAGTCTCAGCAAGTATCAGCAAGTAGGGGGACTTTCATCAAACTAATGAGACCCTGTTTCAAAAAATAAAATAGGGCTGGGGGTGTAGCCTGGAGGTAGAATGACCCTGGTTCTATCCCCAGAACCATTAAATAATAAATAGATAAATAAATAGATAGATAAATAAATAAATGAATACGACTGAGGGTGTAGCTCAAAGAATCCCCAGTACCAAAAAAAACCAACAAAAACTCAAACAAACAAACACATTCTTATCATCTCAACTACTCAGGAGGTTAAGGCAGGATCACAAGATCAAGGCCAGCCTGGGTTACTTTGCAAGACTGTCTCAAAATAAAAAAAATAAATAAAAGGCTCAGTGGTAGAATGCTTGCCTATCATGTGCAAGGCCCGGGGTTCATTCGCTATTACTACAAAATTACAAAAAATGAGCTGGGCATGGTGGCACATGCCTATCATCTCAGTACTGGGGAGGCTGAGACAGGAGGATCACACAGGTTCGAGGACAGCCTCAGCAAGTAGTGAGACTCTCATCAACCTAGTGAGATCCTGTTTCCAAATAAGAAAATTGAACTGGGGGGGTAGCTCAAAGGTAGAATGCCTCTGAGTTCAATCCCCAGTACCACAAAAAAATTTAAAAAAATAAAAATAAAAATAAACAAACACTGGTAATAAGCACATTATTGATGAATATTACTTAATAACTTCATGACAGAGTGAATAAAATAACATAATAGCTAATCTCTCCTTACCAAAACCCTGTTTTTCTATGTAATGTCCATTTTATACCAGACATTCTCTCACGCATACAGACACCCTTCCTTTCTGACAACATCAAAATAGGATTTGGGGGATAGAGGTATCAGGCCAACACAATTTTATAATTGTCTTGCAAATAACTTCAAAAGCATTGGCTTAAAAATATATTCTCTGGATCTCTGTCCATATTAAACCATCAATGCCGTTTTCCTAAAAAAACTTTCATCACCTTATTTTTGTTAGATCTATTTAAACTGTACATTTCTGTATTTTAATCTTAAAATTTCCTTACTTAAGAAATTTCTACAATTTCATAAACAAGGACATACTAGACACTACACAGCTTGACAGATTCAGTACCACCTTATCATTTTAGGAGTCAACTTGGCAAAGACGGTTAGCTTTAACAAACTCTGTGCGTTACTGTCTATCAAATGAGATACGCACTAGCTGTTTCCAACGCCATCACCATCTGGAGACCGGGTATAAGTGATCTTGAACTCTATGTCAGGAACCAGTTGCATAGCCCTACGATAAAACTTGATAGCTAGAAGAAGAAATAAATCTAAATTAGCCATGACCACACATCTTGTCATTGCCTTTGATTATCCTTAACTGTAGTTAAATTTGATAACTTTTTTTTTTTACAAACAGGGAAATTCTATTTTTCTACACACAATAATGGACAAACTTATTTGCAAACCTTATTGCTCAGAAAGCAACTTTCTCTGAAAGCTAACATGTTATGGAAACGTTTGATGCATTTTACTCTTGTGCCCATTCCATGTTTTCCCTCACCCTCTATGTCTCAGCAGAAGTCACTTTATGTGGTTGTCTTTCTTTGGGCTCTAAAAATACAACTGCTAGAACTTCAACAAAAACACTTCGAAGCAGCATTTTCTTTCTGGGAAACAGAGTTGAATAAAGTCAAATGTTTCCTATTGGATATAATAGAAGAATTTTGGAATTAATCTTTCACATCAACTTCCTTTAGCCCAGCTGCCTCTTACTTAGCTGAATATTTAAAGCCCATTTGTTATAAACCTCCTCACCAGGTGGTTTAGAGCTGTAATATTCAATAATGTCTCCCCACAGAGATAAACCACTGGAACCTAAGGCTGTAGGCTGACTAGTTCCTTTTCCCTTGGATGAAATCTGTTCAATTCAATATATCCTTCCATGTCCCATTTTATTCTGGATGTATTACCATACACTAAGTAGAGGTTGGAAACTTGCCACCTAATGAACACTGCACAGAGACTTGACCAATAGGACAAATAAATACAGTAATGTGAATGATGTTATTTTTTGAGTATTTTCAAGTGATTCAGGAATAAGCATTTTCACCATGCCCCAATTATTATCTTTACCATCAAAAAATAAAAGCACAATTACAAATCTCTTCTGGTCAACAGTCCAATCACTTTGTTTACATAAGCATTTTAATTGAGTGAGTAAAGAGACAAAGATGAAGCACATTCTTTTGATAAAATGTAAATTAGATCTTAGAAAAGAGCATCTATATGTTCCTTGATTTATCTTTTATATCTCCCTCCTCTGAATTTTTCATGTGAAAGGAACATATCCTCTTTAAAAATTAATACAAATTTTAAGACTTTATTAATGAAGAATTAGTAAATACTAAAACTAAATGTAGGAAAATATTTTACTCATCTACTAATATGATGACGTTTTCAAGCAATATTTCTAGAGAAATATAATTTTTATTTTTATTTAAAAAACTATTTCAAGCCGGGCGTGGTGGCGCACGCTTGTAATCCCAGCATTTGGGAGGCTGAGACCAGAGGATCCAGGTTCGCGGCCAGCCTCAGCTACCTTGTGAGGCACTCCGCAACTTAGTGAGACCCTGTTTCAAAATAAAGAATAAAAAAAAAATAGGGCTGGAGATGTAGCTCGGAGGTAGAATGCCCCTGAGTTCAATCCCCAGTATCTCAAAAAAAAAAAAAAAAAAACTATTTCAAGCCGGGCGTGGTGGCGCATGCTTGTAATCCCAGCATTTGGGAGGCTGAGACTAGAGGATCCGGGTTTGCGGCCAGCCTCAGCTACCTAGTGAGGCACTCCGCAACTTAGTGAGACCCTGTTTCAAAATAAAGAATAAAAAATAGGGCTGAGGGTATAGCTTGGAGGTAGAATGCCCGAGTTCATTCCCCAGTACCGCAAAAAAATAAAATAAAAAATAAAAAACTATTTCAAATAGAGATATCAAGATTGTATATCAAACAAGCTGTAATAAAATTGATATTAATAAAAATTTATCACTACAAAAAACGGATTACTATAAAAACTGATCACTATATAATCTTGGGCCCTGAGTTTTTTACCTTCATAGAGAGCTCCATTTTGTTCTTCTTCTACTGCTTTTAAAAAGAGTTCTCGAGCCTATAAACATAAAAAGTGAAGAAATAATTTGTGAAAATCTGAACTGAGATGAATATGATGGCAGAAGAACAGCCTTTTAACAAATGGTGCTAGAGCAACTGGACATGATGGGCAAAATAATGTACTTACACCTTACATAAAAATTGACTTGAAGTGGATCATACACTTAAATGTAAAATATGAAACCTATAAAACTTTTGGAGACAGAGAGAGAGGAGATCGAAATCAATCAAGGTTGGAGAACGAGGACTAGGGAAAGAGTTGCTGTCATCCAAAGCACAATCCTGACTCTTCCTCTGATCTGTCACAGCAGCACAGAACACAGAGATTGCAATCTGCTCATTCCTCAATAAATCTTTTTTTTTCTTTTGCGAGCCACTCTTTATTATTATTTAGGTTGACAAGTTTTATAAGGTAATTGTAGTAGTGGTTTATACAAGGTTACCCAGGTAATAAAATTGCACACAACTGTTTATAAACATAGATAAGTGCTTGTACACCAGGAAATGAGTAAGCTCTGTGGGCCATACCAATATCTATATCCTATGTTTTGATATTGTACTACAGTTATGCAAGATGTTACCATGGAGGGAGGCTGGATGAAGGGTGCATGGAACTTATCTTCATTAGTGAACTTGTAATTATTTTGAAAGAAAATTAAACAAATCTAGAAGGTTTTAGTTGCCATGGTAATGTCAATTATTTAATAACTAATTGTTAGTAAACAAAAACTTGGATCTGAGAGTGTGAAAATGAAACAATCTTCTATCTTATAGAAGATAATGAAAACTGAAAGGGTATGCTGTGCTTACTCCATGTAAGTGCCAGGAAAGCAGTGAGCAGTTGGCATTCAAAACAGTTTCACTGTGAGCACTTTCAAAAATTTCCAGAGAAGCTGGGCATGGTGGTGCACACTTGTAATCCCTGTACTTTGGAGGCTGAGACAGGAGGATCGCAGGTTCAAAGCCACCCTTGGCAACTTAGTGAGGCTTTCAGAAACCTAGGGAGACCCTGTTTCCAAATAAGAAATAAAATCAGGCTGAGGTTGTAGCTTGGAGATAGAATGCCACTGGGTTCAATCCCCAGTACCACAAAATATAAAATTTCCAGGTTAAGGAAATGATTAATGTAGCATTATAATATGTTCAACTAAATATATGACAAAATACTGCATGACTTAACATTGCCTTGGGACTTTCTATTTTTTGTCTTTTTGGAACTGGGGATCCAACCCAGAGCGCCGACTGCACTTGCAAGCCAAGTGCTTTGTCACTAAGCTACATCCTAGCCCCTTAACATTGCCTTTGAAAAGACATTAACATCTGTTAATAAATCAGAAACATCAATCTTTTAGAGACAAGGTCTATAAATTAAAAAAGGAAAATTCCACGAAGATAGTATACAGACAGGGAGAGAAGCCCATAGTAGGGGTATCACTCAAAGCACCCAGTAGTAATGAGGGATGTATAAACTGGCAGAGTCGTCAAAATTTTTCCACATTAGGAAAAATGATTTTATTTTACAAATTATGTGTTTAATTCACCAGCATATGACTGATTGCGTGTGTGTGTGAGAGAGAATTTGTTAAAACATCTTTAGTACTTAACTTTTCTTCTTTTGCCAGTTCTTGTTTTCCTTTGGTATCCGCTGCTGCTTTCAGTAAAGAGCCTTTGGCTGCTCTGCAAGGTCGAGTTTCTAAATTGTTAGAGCCTACACCGGGGGCAAGTTCAAACATCCACTGTGCTCGGAACATCTGGAGCTGTGCCTAAGAAAAGTATTTTAAGACTCATTAAGGAAAGGTAGCTAAACTCTGGAACAATTTATCAATATTCCCAAAATCTATTTCCATGTATATTCTTGTTACTCTAAGACTGGAAAACAGTCTTTTAAATTATTAAATACCCACTAAACATTATCTTTTAAAATAATTTTCTGCTTACAACTTCAAAGAATAAACATTAGCCTACAATAAGTCTGCATATACAGCAAAAATCTAATGTAAAACTGAATTTTAAATAGAATTGAAAATATAAGCCATGACTTATGGACTAAACTTAAAGGCTTCCAATAATTTGTTAGTGAATATATCACCTATTAGACATTAAGAGTGCGGTGAAGTTGGGCATGGTGGCACAGGCCTATAATCTCAGTATTTGGGAGGCTGAGACAGGAGGATCACAGGTTCAAGGTCAGCCTGAGCAACTTAGTAAGGCCCTCAGCAACTTAGTCGGACCCTGTTTCAAAATAAAATAGGGCTGCAGGTGTAGCTTGGAGGTAGAACACACCTGGGTTCAATACCCAGTACCACACACACAAAGAGTGCTGCTAAAAGTTCTACAGGTGAGCCCAAAGTTTTTCTTTTAACAAATACTCTATTATTTCAAAAAGGAAGTACTTTTCCAACATGTACATTATTAAAAATGTAAAACACAGAAAAAATGAACTCCTATATGTGGTGGACTACAATGGGCTACTCAGATTTCTTTTCAGGAACAAAGGACGTGTCACTCCCATCCTTAGCAAGCCCACACTGTCCTCCCAGTCCCCACCCAGTGGCTGATTGATGACTGATACAGGTCAGTTCTGAAAGGATAGTCCATCTTCAGAACTCCCAAAGGCCCACCTAAAGCAGTCCATTAAGGCCGCCCTCTCTCCCTCCTTCCCTCTCTCCCTCTCTCCTTCCCAAGGGCATCAATTCCAAGCGTACCCCTCAATAAACCTCTGCACGGCAATCTCCACCTTACTTCCCTCTTAGGAAACCCATGCTGGGATAAGCCATTGCTAATAAGACTAAGTGTATTATTCCTGGCTTCCGTTTTTAAAAATGTAAACATAAAATGAAGATTTTCAAAATAAATTTTTCTATATATCCTGTACACTGTGCTTTGCTTTCCACATTCTTACTTCTAATATGTTACACACACATCTCTGACTTAGAAAACTGTTAGCATTCTAAATAAACAAGTGTTACAAAGATTGTAAGTTCAATAATTCACTTAACTAATTACAATGAAACCCCCCCCCCCATTTCAATGCACAAAAATTTACCCCATCCTTTTAAAGAGCTGCAGTGTATTTCACCTTATGAACTCACCATTACTTAATAGATGTAATGGATATTTAGGTTGTATGATACTTTTCCATATGTCTTTATGCATGTATATTAACTTACTTTCCTCATTACTGAGTTAGGCTTAACTTCCTGGAAGTATAACTGCTCTATCAAAGAGAATGCATGGTTTTTATTTGATCCATATTGTCAGTCTGCCCTCTAGAAGCTGTGGCAGTTTACACTTTCATTTATACAGCATGAGTGTTCTCACAGACTGTACAGCAACGGATGTTATTCACTGAATATGGTACTAGAGACTGAACCTGGGGCATTCTACCTCTGAGCTACACCCCCAGCCCTATTTTATTTTGAAACAAGTTCTAAGTTGCAGAGGGCCTCCCTAAGTTGCAGAGGCTGGTCATGAACCTGCGATCCTCTTATCTTAGCTTCTCAAGTACTGGGGTTACAAGCGTGTACCACCACACCTACCTTCACTAAATTTTTTTTTTTTTTTTTTTTTTTTGTGGTACTGGGAATGGAACCCAGCGGCATTCTGCTTCTGAGCTATACCCCCAGCCCTATTTTTTATTCTTTATTTTTGAAACAAGTCTCACTAAGTTGTGGAGGGCCTCACTAAGTAGCTGAGGCTGGCTTTGAACCTGGATCCTCCGGTTTCAGCCTTTCAGCCTCCCAAGTACTGGGATTACAAGCATGTGCCACCAGGCCCAGCAGTCACTAAACTAATTTTTTTTTTTTTTTTTTGGTGGTACTGGGGATGGAACCCAGCGGCATTCTACCTCCAAGCTATACCCCCAGCCCTATTTTTTATTCTTTATTTTGAAACAGGGTCTCACTAAGTTGCAGAGGGCCTAAGTAGCTAAGGCTGGCTACGAACCCAGATCCTCCTGTCTCAACCAAGTACTGGGATTACAAGCGTGTGCCACCACGCCCGGCTACTAAGCTAATTTTTAAAAAGTGTTTTTCTCTGGAATGAAACCCAGGGTGTTTTACCACTTAACTAAATCCCCAGCCCTTTTTATTTTTAAATTTTGAGACAGGGTCAGATTAAGTTGCCTAGACTGGCCTCAGTCCTCAGCCTCCTGAGTAGGATTATAGGCATGTACCACTGCACCCAGTCTGATTAGATTATTAATGACGCTAATTACCTCTTCAAATATTTAATAGCCATTCATATTTTTTCCATTAACTGGCCATTCACATCTTCCTATTCTGTGTCCCTCTAATTTACAAGAGTGCTCTGTATACCGAGGGTATCAACACTCTGCCCATATGTGATAAGCAGTTATTTCTTTTAATAGTTTAAGCTGTTTCTTTTTCTTTTTTTTTTTTTTTTTTTTTTGCGGTACTGGGGATTGAACTCAGGGGCATTCTACCTCCGAGCTACGCCCCCAGCCCTATTTTGTATTCTTTATTTTGAAACCGAGTCTCACTAAGTTGCAGAGTGCCTCACTAGGTAGCTGAGGCTGGCCGCGAACCCGGATCCTCCGGTCTCAGCCTCCCGAATGCTGGGATTACAAGCGTGCGCCACCACGCCCGGCTAAGCTGTTTCTTTTAACTTTATTCATGATAACTTTTGTTATACACAGGCTTTCAACATCTAGGTGGTAAAACTTGTCAATCTTTTTATTGAAGGTTATGAATTTCAAGTCATGTATAAGTCTTATTTTTTTTTTTTTTTTGTGGTACTAGGGATTGAACCCAGGGGCATTCTACCTCCGAGCTAAACCCCCAGTCCTAGTTTTTATTCTTTATTTTGAAACAGGGCCTCACTAAGTAGCCGAGGGCCTCACTAAGTAGCCGAGGCTGGCCGTGAACCTGGATCCTCTGGTTTCAGCCTCCCAAATGCTGGAATTACAAGCATGCGCCACCACACCCAGCTATAAGTCTTATTTTGATTACTTTAAAACCATATACTGAATTAAATAGCAGCTTTTTTTTTTTTTTTTTTTTTTTTGGTACTGGGGACTGGACCCAGAGGCATTCTTCCTCAGAGCTATGATACCCACAATGCATTTTATTTTTTTGTTTTGATACACAGTCTTGCTAGGTTGCTGAGTCTCACCACTTGCTGAGGCTGTCTTCTAACATGGGATTCTCCTGTCTCAGCCTCCTAAGTACTGGGATTATAAGTGTGCACCACCATGCCCAATTTAGCAGGAATTATTTATACATCTTTTTACAGAAAAAAATATCCCTGACATAGTTTAAATATTCTATTAAACAATATGAGAACACAATTCAATTCAATGCAATCAACAAGAACCTGCAACTCTCCATAATTATGACCAATTTCTACTTACATATGGGAAGCAAGGAAATAAGAATTAGCTACATGACTGAAGATACATGCCTGCAGATCTGTTTCAGCAGGACTTTCGTGTTCATCATCATCTGTTCTGACAGTATCAGAATGACAATCTTCCTCAGCTTCTGCCTAAGGGAAAAAACAAAATAACCTCAGAATATTATACCTGCATGGATATTGTGTGTTTCCCTTTGCGATCTCATCTCCTGCTCAGCCACTTGCTATTTAGTACCATAATGTCGACAGTCTGTGGAATCCACTCTCAACAGCAAGGCTATAGGGTGCATTTAGGACCTTACTATTAATTTCTAAAGGAAAATAAATCTGAAAAGCATATTCTTTACTCCAAACCACAGTATTAACATTACCTGTAGATCTTAACATTCTGTTCTCCCAAATTTAACAGCAATTCTATTCATTCCCAAGTCAATCTAATTGTATATAAAAGAACTCGTCCATTACTATTCATAAATGATTTGATATGATTAATGTAATTGCATAAATGAAGCAGATTCTTCCATCAATATAATGTACATCAAGTAACTATAATCTATACTAAATTATTTTCATTTTTTCTTGGAAAAAATTAAATAAAATAGAACATCTTGGTTTTCCCTTTCAGTTCTACAACCAAACAAGTGTATTTTGTTTTAAATTTTTATGAGAAAGTATTTAAACATATTCGAAAGAGAATAGTGTAATTAATCTCCAATCATGACCCAACTTCAATAATTACCAATGTAAAAAAAAGTCTTAATTGCAAATATGGTATTCACATTTCTGAAAATGTCATATATGTTAAGTACACATTTTATAGTTTGTGAAATCAAGATTTAAATAAAGTCCACATACTACAGCTGGTTAATATGTCTCAATTCTTTTGTGATCCTCTCCTCTTTTGTTGTGTGGTGCCAGGAATTGAACCCAGAGTTTCAAGCATGCTAGGAAGTGATCTGCCACTGAGCTATATCTACAGCCCTTTTTACTTTGTATTTACTTTTGTTAGACAGGGTCTCCCTAAATTGTCCAAGCTGGCCTTCAACTTGCTAATCCTCCTGCCTCAGCCTTCCAAGTGGCTGGGTTTACGGAAGTGTGCCGCCACATTTGGCTTCTTTTTATCATTTGTGATGAAAAACAGGACAGTTTTCTATAGCGTCTAGAATCACAGATTCTCCAAGTCGGTGGTACTGCCCCCTAGGGAGGGGGATGCTGGACCCACGGGAGGCAGTAGGAACCTCAGGTGCAACTAGGGGAAGGGGGTGGAAACATTCAGGCAAGTAATGAGTAATTTTTTTTTCCCCCTGAAAAGGGGTGGTAAGTCAGTAAGTTTGGAATCTATGGACTAGTCTTGCTGAGGTATCAGTAATATGTTTCTCTGCCCTTTTAGTTCCTGTGAATTGTGGCTGTCAGATTTTGCTAGAGCCTGGTCAGATTTTGCTTAGATTTTTATCTGTCTTCTTTCCAAGACCTTACAGGTGACACTGTCATTTTCATTGCAAAGTAAAGTGTTATCCAACTGAGGCAAAACAAAACAAAAACTCAATGTTAGTGTCCATAAACTTCAGCAAATTCCAAAAACAGAATATTATGTTTTAAGCCAATGAAATTAAGATATCTTCTTCACCAGTTAATGATACCAATCAGATAAATCTGTGTATGTGTGTGTGTGTGTGTGTGTGTGTGTGTGTGTGTGTTTAATATTGTAGAATTAACAATGCCACTTTGCTCCAGTTAAAAAGGTTTTAGTTGCTGGGTGCAATCCCAGTACTTGGGAGGTTGGGACAGGAGGATCGTAGGTCCGAGGCCAGCCTCAGCACTTAGTGAGACTCTATTTCAAATAAATACAAAATAAAAAGGGCTGGGAGTATAGGTTGGAGATGGAATGCCCCTGGCTTCAATCCGTAGTACCAAAAAGCAAAATAAAACTAAATGTCTTCGTAGGTAGTTAAAAAGAACTTTGCTTCAAAAATAACGTTTAGTTGTGGTACAGAATTCAGCAGTTTTTAATTCATGGATCACTTTAAAGATTACAGTCCACAGAAAGATGTCCCTTCCTGAGCCGGGCGTGGTGGTGCCCGCTTGTAATCCCAGCATTCGGGAGGCTGAGACCGGAGGATCCGGGTTCGTGGCTAGCCTCAGCTACCTAGTGAGGCACTCTGCAACTTGGTGAGACTCGGTTTCAAAATAAAGAATAAAAAATAGGACTGAGGGTGTAGCTCGGAGGTAGAATGCCCGAGTTCAATCCCCAGTACCGCAAAAAAAAAAAAAAAAAAAAAAAAAAAAAGAAAGAAAGATGTCCCTTCCTTTATAGCATGCAAATATGACTTCTGCTTACTAATATTTTAAATATCCTAGGAAAGCTCAATAGTCAAAGCATTGTTAACAGTAAATGCTTTTATCAGGAAACTTATTTTATCTGTCTTATAAATTCAATTTTTACATATTGGAGTGGCTTAAGGTAGAACAGTGCTGGACTAGAATTATTGTATGTGGCTTTGGGCTTAATAGAGGTCTCAGGTTAAAGTCCTTCCATTTTATTATCAACCAGTGTTTGTTAAACAGAAACCCTACCTTCCTGCAAAAATGAAATGTTGCCTCAGTTCAGTCTGTTAGCTAACAGTCATATTAACAAATGGAACTTGCTCAACATTTAATATGTTCAGTTCTGTTCGGAAATGTGGCAATCAGGGAAATGACCTTGAAGGCCAGGTAGAAATAACAATAATAAGGCGAATTTAGATGGCAAGCTTTAAGACTGCAAATTTTAGCTGTAAGTTACTTCCAGGGGAAAAATGTTTCTATTAACACAGATCTTTGAACACAGGAACCAGATATACTCTCACCACATTACAGAGCAACAAAAATAAGTCTTGCTTCCTATTTTATCTCTGGAAACCAGACTCAAAGCAAGGTTGCCTTTAACATTTATACTAGTCAGTATATGGTAATATACTTGGCACACTAGAACAGATAAACCAGTGAAGAAATAAAAGAAAGAGGCAGTCATTTTAAGGTGAGAGCTTCTCCTACTGCTGTGGTTTGGCTAACTGTACCCCAAAAGTCCATATGTGAAAGGCTGTCCCCAGAGTGGCCTTGTTAGGAGTTGGTAGAATATTCAGGATGTGGGACCTGGTGTGAAGTTCTTAGGTGGCTGGGGGCATGCCCTCCAAATGCACTGTGGGACCCTTGGTTTCTGGCTCATGACGTGAGCAGTTTGCTGTTGTGTGCTTCTGCCATGATGTGCTACCTCATCAGGGACCCAAAGCAATGGCATTACCAGAGTGGACCCTCTAGGACCATGAGCCCAAATAACCCTTTCTGAAAGTTACCTCAGGTATTTTGTTATAGTAACAGGAAGCTGACTTTACCTAGTAGGAAAATATGATGGACTTCCAATATACAGATTCCATTGAGAAGTATATTTTGCTCTCTTCTCAAATAGAATCTGATTTGCCCTAAACTCTAAGTAGTTAATGAGAGAAGACCTCACTCCTGTAGGATATCCTCTTAAAAGTTTAGCCTTCTAGCCTTCTGACTCTTACCTAGGAGTCAGACTACACTTTTTTTTTTTTTTTTTTTTTTTTGGTATGGGGCTTGAACCCAGGGGTATTCTACTTCCAAGCTATATTCTCAGCCTATTTTATTTGTTTTAAAACAGGGTCTCAGGTTGCTGAAAGTCACTAAGTTGCTGAGGCCGGCCTGGAATGTGGGATCCTCCTGTCTCAGCCTCCCAAGTACTGGGATTACAGGCATGTGCTACCACACCTGGCTAAGTTTTTTTGTGGTCCTGGGGATTGAACCCAGAGGCATTCTACCTTTGAGCTACATTTGGAAACAGGGTCTCACTAGGTTGATGAAGTTTCACTACTTGCTGAGGCTGTCCTCAAACCTGTGATCCTCCTATCTCAGCCTCCCAAGTACTGGGATTACAAGTGTACGCCACCATGCCCAGCATTTGTTTTTTGTTTTGTTTTGTTTCCCTTTCCTTTCCCCTGCAGTATAGTGTATCAAGGACAGGGAAAAAACATCTTGGTCATCTTTGTAACCTTACGGCCAAACACATTGCTAGATTCACAGTAAGTCTAGGCCTCAGCTGTCTCTTTAAAGAGAGACTTGTGATGTAAGACTATAATGCACCAATACAAATATATTAAAATAAAACAAAAGCTTTATTTATTAAAAAAAAAAAAAAGCCTTGTATAAAGAGATTTGGTGATTTCTGAAGTCCCTTTTCAGATGTGTTATTCCAGTACTTGGGAGGTCTAGACAGGAGGATCTCAGGTTCCAAGTCAGCCTCAACAACTTAATGAGGCTCTGTTTCAAAAAAAAAAAGGGTGGGAGCAGAATGTTCCTGGTTCAATCCCCAGTACTATATATAAGCATATATAATTTTATATTTGATATAAAAGTATAAAATGATCACTATACATGTCAGAAATCACCTTATAGATTTGATTATATTGGAGATCTAGTTTTGTACTAAAGTCTAACATTATGCCAGGGTGATAATAAGTGCTCAAAAAATCTGGCTGAGCCAGGTGTGGTGGTGCACTCATGTAATCCCAGTACTTGGGAGGCTGAGACAGGAGGACAGCAACACAGTCTGTCTGTCTGTCTCTCTCTCTCAGTTGAATTAACAAATAAAATGCTGTGCGGGTACATAATACATATCTCAAGCATGAGGAAAAGAAATAGGAAACCTGTAACAGAGCAATGTCTTCCTGTTCCCCTGAGCTTCCCTGTTATAATGGAGTTCTACTCCTTTATTACCTTGACTTTGACAGTATGTTCACAAACACAAGAAATTTGAGGTTTTTAGTACATGTATGTAGTCAACTCACAAACCACTTGAAATAAGGAGGACCTCTTTTGCCACCCCCAAATTTTCACTTTTCTTCATAACCGAGTTTGACCTAAGCATCACCTTTCACTTGACCAGCTCATGTGTTTCTGAGTAGCTCCCGTCTTCATCTTCGGCAGTTTACTCTTTCACAAGTAGAATTAATGAAATATAAAGGTCAGGGCTTACTCTTGTTCAAAGAACCATGTCTGAAAGTTTGGAAGCGGAGTCAACTGGTGCTTTTTCTACTGTCCAGATTAGTTACATGAAATGAATTCATTCAGCCCTAGCCAGGGAGTCTTTGCTCGGATGGACAAATAATTTGTTTGGGGGCAGAAACTACATATTCCATGCGTCATTCTCATGGAATTTGTGCTGCCAAACTTTGGAGTTTAGCTCAGTCTACCTGGCTCGCAGAGAAGCTGTTCAGGCCCTGACTGCCAAGAGGTGCGACAAGATCCCTCCAACCCTACTCGCCAGAATCGCCTGCCAACATCCTACACCGGGTCCTAACGCCACACTGGCAGGTGCATTCTAAACTCAGGACTCCTGAAGGGGCTGGATCAGCTTCTCTGCGGTCTTCGCTTTCCAAAAGAGGAGCAATCAACAAGTGTCTGCTCTTCAGGGCTCCCTCCCAAATTCAGACGCTGGAACGGCTCATAAAATCCCTCCCGAGGGGAGAGATGTCTCACCGTCCGCAGTAAGCCCAGAAAGGGCATCTTTCTAGGCTGTCCTGCAAACCCCCCTGTGCTCACGAAGGGACCGGCTGGAGGATCCACCAGGAATGAACCTTGGGGAGGGTCAGGGCTGGCAGCCCCTCCACTCCCTGTTAGCCAGGGCCCTAGACAGGTGGTGGCCGTGCAGCTGCCACTCCTCCGGTCTCCTCGCCGCTCCCGGGGCCTCCACCCCAGGCCGGGCCCCTCCTGCACCCCGCCCTGCCGTGTCCCCCGCCCCGGACCCCTCCCCAAGTTACCATGCTGGCGGGGCGGCCGGCCGCGGTCGAGGGGCTCTCCGCGCCCCCTCTGCACCGCCCCCCGGAGGAGGGGTGCTGGATGTCGGGTGTCTACTCCTGCCTGTCTACTGCAGCGGGGCTTAGCAGAGTTCTCGGTCGGAGAAGCGCACCAGGCAGCGGCAGTAACTGCGGGCCCGGCGTACGGCAGCCATCTTCGCGGGACAGGGGGCCAGATCCGGGCGCGCTGGAGCGGCGGCCGGGCACTCGGGCTGCGGAGGGGCGCCGGCTGCCCGCAGGGGAGTGGAGGGGCTCGGGAGCGTCGGCCCTGCAGGAGACCCGGGACGCCGCCGCGGAGCTGCCGGCTCTGCTGCGGAAAGCTGCGCGACGCACCGGGCATGCGCAGTGCGGCGCCGTGGGCCGAGCGCGCCCCGCGGCTCCCCGGCGGCGCGCGGAGGGGCGCGGGCCTACTGTGTGCACCCCGCTCAGGGATCGCCGAGCAAATGTGAGCAGGCGTGATCGCAAGAATGGCTGAGACCGAATCAAGCCGCCCCCCGGGAGGAGAATCGAAGTGGACAGTGGTCACCTAGGTTCCGGGCACGCTGAGTGCCGCGCCAGGAATGCGGGGGAGACGGCTTAAGTCGACCACAGCCACGGGCAGCTATAAAGATTAATTGTAACAGAAAAGACTGGAGTTTGGGGAAACGATGCGCTTCGGCACCCAGGAAAGAGAGAGTGAGAAAACTGCCAACGCGAGGCACGTCTCACTACAAATCCCATAATGCAGCGGGGGAGGACGCGCGGCTCGGTGGCCTGAAGCCCGAGTCCTGCGGGGCCGGCGCTGGCAAGGCATACTGGGATTTGTAGTCTTCTCTGGTCCACGCTGAGCGCCGGAATTTACGCGCGCGTCGGCCCCGCCTCTTAAAGCCCAACACTTGATTTCGCTTCTAGGGAAGGCACTCTGATCAGGAGATGTTTTATTTCCCCACACTTTAAATCTTTGTAACTGCAGGTTTGTGTGTTCTATGAAAACCTACAGGCTTAGCTTTTAACTTCATTTAGCAAACATTTGCTAGTCTTCTGAAGTTTCTATAAGTGCCAGAGATGGAAAGTCATCAGGATTTCAAGGTCCCACGTTCAGGGAGCTCCACAGAATTTAAATTTCTAACCTTTTTTTTTAGCTCTTAAAAATACAGTACATCTTTGACATAGAAATGGAGGCAGAAGTAGGGTTTAATGGGCTACGATAAGGAAATCCAAATGTTATTTGCACCCTAAGTTAGCTACCTATAAAAGTTACCTTCATGCTTATCAGAGGCCAACAATTTAATAGTTTTTTGTTATTAAAGGAGACTGACTACACGGCTTGATTCTTTTAAGGAAAAATTTCCTCCTATGAACCCTTTAAAATTGGATTTTAAAATTTAAATTGAGGAAAAAGGCTGTTAGGATTTATAACAGAAGAAAGTGATGAAAGTGACTCTTGAATTCTGAGTATCAGTTTTGCAAAGGAGAATGGTGTTTGAAATAGATTCAGAACTAGTTGAATGTGTTCAATGTTTATTTAAGGTGTATGTGGGGGGTAGTCAATTTGCACAGCTGATTTTTATTATTCTAGCAAGCAATTAAAGAATAAAGTTTAATAAAATAGAGATACATCAAGTACCCGTTTTATGCTTCTGTTATGCTTCATGGCTACTAAAGAACTATTCTAAGCTATTTACTGTTCTAGTAAATACTTGCTAAAGGTAGACCAAAACATTTCCTCTATTTGTCAGGAATCTTGTTTGTACAATTGAATTTGACTAAAACTAACCATTTTACTTTAAAAATTGCTTTTCAGCTGGGTGTGGTGGTACACGCTTGTAATCCTGGTACGTGGGAGGCTAAAACAGGAGGATCGTGGGTTCACAACCAGTTTCAACAACTTAGCAAGGCCCTCTACAACTTAGTGACACCCTGTTTCAAAATTTAAAATAGGGCTGGGGGGTGTAGCTCAGAGGTAGAATGCCGCTGGGTTCCATCCCCAGTACAAAAAAAGAAAAAAAATGCTTTTCATGGGAATGATATATGATTTAGTGAACTCCTTGTCTCCCTATCTTTTCACTGATGCTGATTTGCAATATTCCTATGCCATATGGTTTGGTTGTTATATAGGTAAACATAAAGGTAGATACATGTTATATACATTTGCCAAGTAACCAGATAATCCTTTCCTCTTGGGAGAGAAAGTCCAAGAAAGCTTGACTGTCTTGTGGGTTTTTTCACCAGGAGAAAGAAGAGAGAAGGATTTTGGCCTTTGGTTATATACTTTCAGGAAAGAACCAACTAGGCTGTGGATATAGATCAGTGATAGAGTGTTTGCCTAACCTGCCCAAGGTTCTGTGTTCAATCCCTAGTAACACACACACACCAAAACAATAAAAATACTTTTAGTCCTTAAGATTCAAAATAAACAATGAGCCAGCTGGGTGTGGTGGCACATGCTTGTAATCCCAGTACTTGGGAGGCTGAGACTGGAGGATCGCAGGTTCGAGGCCGGTCTCAGCTACTTAGTGAGGCCCTTTGCAATTTAACGAGACCCTGTTTCAAAATAAAGAATAAAAAATAGCGTTGGGGATGTAGCTCGGAGGTAGAATGCCCCTGGGTTCAGTCCCCAGTACACACACACACACACACACACACACACACACACACACACAGAATAAACTGAAAGAAAATCGATATAGTGATGAATGGGGAAATTTAACTCGTAGAAGAATCCACAATGTGTTAAAGGGTTAATGATTTATTCATTAAAACCTTATTGCTTCAGGCAGCATGGGCACCAGAAATTCCTTGTGTGGAGCCTGGAATTGTTTCCACTTGCTCTCCTTGTGATTCTGGTGCATCCTGCACAGGATGCATTGGCTTGCAACAATTGCCTAAATTTAAACTAGGGACGTGGAAGCAATTACTTTTTTCAAAGTGCTTCAGAACCAACCCTGACAATGATTCAAGATAAAGTCTACAGTATAATTTATGATAAAAGTGAATGTGTTTAAAAAGTACATGCTCAGTGTTTGATTTCATGTCAGCTTTTCCCACCTGATTAAGAATCTAGTCTTTTTTTGTGTGTGTTTGGTACTAAGGATTGAACCCAGAGGCATTCTACCTCCGAACTATACCTCCAGCCCTATTTTATTCTTTATTTGAAACAGGATCTCACTAAGTTGTGGAGGGCCTCACTAAGTAGCTGAGGCTGGCCGCAAACCTGGATCCTCCTGTCTCAGCCTCCCATGTACTGGGATTACAAGCATGTGCTACCACGCCCGCCTGAATCCAGTCTTTTAAATTTAAGTTGCTAACAATATAAACACTCTAAACGGTTCAAAGGAATGCTAACCGGTATTGGGTTGCATTTTTATTTTAAACATTTTTTTACTGTGATAAAATATAGAAAACAAATTTGCCATTTTAAACATTTTTGAATGTACAACTCAACGGTATTGGTTACATACACAGAGTCGTGCAACTTCAGCTACGTTTCTGAAAACCAGGAAAAAAAAAATGTTTTCTCCATGATTACCTCTAATTAGGTAATGTGCTCAGAACGTGCATCGACAGTCTGCATTTCTAAGTCTTCGGGGTCCCCGCACGCTGCGCTGCACTGGGCCCCCGAGCCCGCGGCGCCCGGACGCGCTGCAGGGACGCGCAGAGCCAGCGAGGGGAGCTGCAGGGTAACTTTTCCCAGGGAAAGCGGCCGGTCGTCCCCACTCGCAGCCACCCAGCCTTTTGTTTGTTTTCCTGCCGGAGGCTGGAGAGCGGCCGGGTGCCTGCTGCACTGCCATGCGCCGCGCGGCCCGGGCGACTCTCTGGACCCGCCGGGCGTCCCCGCGCCGAGCCCGCGGCCGCTGCTAGCGCCCCGGATCGCCCGCGCCGCGCCCCGCCGAGCCGCGCGCCCGCAGGGGCGGCCCCCGCCCGAGGTCGCCGCACCAGTAAGTGGGGCTCTGGATTTAGGGGCTGCCGGGCGACCTGTCACGCGGGGGGTCGAGCCGGGGCCGCGGGGGAACCCCTGTCCCGGCCCGGTGAAGGATGCGGAGCAGGAAGCGGCTCCCCGGCTGCAGTTTCTCTGCAACCGGGGTGGTGTGGGTCTCTGCCTCCTGGCAGGAAAACTCCCGAGTCTGGAAGATTTTGAGGGGTGTGTTTACGTTTTACTCTCAAAGAGGGGGACCATCCTGGCCGATTTGAAGCCTCTGGAGGGGATGGTGAGGACTGGCCCTGGAATTCGCTTAACTAGGCCCTCGGCTGTCCCGCAAGGGGTCTGTCTGAGCAAGAGTCTTTACATACTTACTTGTAACCATTTTTTCCACTGGACTTGGTTCTGCTCTGATTTCTGTTTTACTAATTTGAGTAGCTGTTTTGAGAAGGAGGCTTAGGGTTTTAACAGAACGACCGTTTCTTTTGTCATGTTAACCTTTTTAAGCTGGACGACAACAAGGGCATATATAAAATGTAGTTTAATGCATCATTCCGCAGAGAAGAACACTCATTTCCACTTAAACTAAATACAAACTCGCTTTTGCTAAAGCTGGACCAAGCTAAGGGAATACCGCCCAGAATTTTGGAAGTAGGACTGGATTTCTCTAAGATATTGACACTTTTTATTTTTTGAGGGTGGGGGGTACTCTTTGTAATAATACAAGTTTGATAGTTACAGTTTTCATTTCCCAGTGCGATGTGTTTCAGGGTGTGCCACAATAGTGAATGGTGCCATTGCTGAATATAAAATTTAAATGAGTTTTAAATGTGTATAGTCAACATATAAATTATTAAGAATTTGTGCCTCTACCATATGCTTAACAGTGCTAGGAGCTAATATATGCATAAATATGCACATTTGGAATAGTTTCTGAACAAAGCTCTACAATTTGGTAAGGAATCTTTGCGGCCTTCCTATCTATTTGAGGACCAAGAATTATAAAACCCTAGGAAGTGGGTGTAGAAATGAGAGCTGTGCTTGGTTTTTTTTTTTTTAATTGAAAATGACATCCTGTACCATTTCCCACCCCTCGGGTTTGCCCTTACAGCGACCCTGCGCACTTTTATTTCTCCCTTTCCATTTAGCCTTGTCCTCATCTTCCCAAACTGGTAGCTGGGTGGGAGGCGGCTGTGTTTCTTAATGAGGCCAGTCTAGTTTTGGATGGTGGAGGGGTGTGTTGGTTGATGGAGCCCTCTGAGCAGGCGGACCCCTGCTCTCCTTGTTAAGGGACTTCATTTACAGTAGTCACAGCGAAATGGCTTTCCTCACTGAAGTTTCTTCCCTACAGACTATGTGTAAAGGTGCTACTAGGATAACAAATAGGCCATGGGGGTTTTATTTGACTGTTCAACATCATCAAAGCCCTTTTCATACTTTTACTATTTTTGTGGTTGTTGTTGTTGTTTTAATTCTCATTGCTTTCTGAGGTTCCTAGGAAAGGAATCTTGAAATTTCAGAATTATGTTTAGCCATCCTTTCCTTCATCCTTTGTGTCACCGAGTCAGCAAGACCTTTGGAATGTGTTTTATTTAGATCCTTCTCTCTATATTCTTCTTCAGCCTTTGCCCTTCCTCTCCCTTAGCACCAGGAACTGGCCTTTTACCCAGCCACCCAAGCCTGGATCTTAGTAAACCCTCATTGAATCTTTGCCCAGTGAATGAATGAATGAATGAGAAGCTTCCCTCACTGGTCTTTCCAGCATTCTGTTGCCCATCTAATCTTTTAAAATGATCATTCCAGCCGGGCGTGGTGGCGCACGCTTGTAATCCCAGCATTGGGAGGCTGAGACCGGAGGATCCGGGTTCGCGGCCAGCCTCAGCTACCTAGTGAGGCACTCTGCAACTTAGTGAGACTCGGTTTCAATAAAGAATAAAAAATAGGGCTGGGGGTATAGCTCGGAGGTAGAATGCCCCTGAGTTCAATCCCCAGCACAGCAAAAAAAAAAAAAAAAATGATCATTCCATTCGGGTTTCTGGCCTTGCAACCTTTAGCTTGTCTTGATTACGTATAATCTCAAGTTTGGCCTAGAATGTTGTCTAAGGCCCACGCCCCTCCTATTTAAATCATTTGCTGTAGGTCCCCTCATTTCCATGTCTTTACTCCTGTTCCTCTCCCAAGCAGATCCTTCCCTCTTCATTCTCCTGTGCAGCTCCTGCCCATCCTTGGAGCAGGAGCCCAAGTCCTACTTCTTTTGTATTTTCTATAACTGCTTATTTCTCTTTAAAGTCTTGAGATACTTGTTTGTTAGCCCCTCATTACATTGCCTTTATTGATCTCTAATTGGTTTAGGTTATTTTAAGCCTCTTTAGGGCAGGAGCCATATTTTATGCATGGTAATGTGGTATTATGGGCTTCAGAGTCAGGCAGAATTGTGGTTAGGGCTTGACTGTACTTTTGAATCACGTGGCATTGTGGAATTCTTCTAGCGTTACTCTTCTCATGTGTAAAATAGGGGAAATGCTCCCCATAGCCGGCTGTGGTGTGAAGATGTCTACAATGCCTACTCAGTAACTACCATACACCTGACACAGTTCTGCTCATCTCTGGACAATGACTAGCAGAGTTCTGAACATGTGGCATGTATTTTGTGCATGTGTATGGACTGATTTGTAGTAGACCACAAGTCCCGGCTGAGCCAAGAGGCCCAGAGGACAGGGTACCCATGCAGCCAGTCCTTAGTAAGAATGATCCTCCTTGCTGGAGATGGCTTGAGCTTAAGTTATTCCTGGCTACAGTTTTGCTTCTGGGATCTGTTGCTATTTTTCCATCTGAACCTTGCCAGGAATACTTCTGCCTTTACATTTTTTTTTTTTTTTTTTTTTTTTTTTTTTTTTTTTTTTTTTTTTTTTTTTTTTTTTTTTTTTTTTTTTTTTTTTTTAGTTTTCACTGCTGCTCTTGAAGTAAGCTCTTCCGTTTCATTTTGCAGCATCTTGCTGAGATGGAGACAGACCTAACCCATCCACTTATGTCTACATTTATAAAATGAGTTTTTCTGCTTGTGGAGCATGTGTAAGTGTGGGTATTGATGCCGAACTACTAACCTAGTGGTTTCTTTGCAGAATCCTGGGTATAGTGACCCTTCTTATATGTTAATATGTAAGTCTATGAATAGTATCTCACCTGTTGATTCTTTTGTCAGCATTCTTTATTCTATGATATCCCTGGCATTTAACAAAGGCCTATGACTACAATATCAGAAATCTACTACCTGTAGCCTTCAGTGTTTATGGCTGATGTGGTTGGCTGAAAGAATGAGATGTGTGCTGGATGACTTGCAAACATTACTTTAAGGATATAGTGTAGCCATGTCCTCATTCACTTACCTTTGGAATACAGCTTTAACCTCCTTATCAAAATACACATTCTCTCCTCAGGAGACTGAGGCAGGAGGATCACAAGTTCAAGACCAGCCTGAGCAATTTAGCCAGACCCTATCTCAAAAATAAAAAAGAGCTGGGGATATAGCTCAGTGGTAGAGCACCCCTGGGTTCAATTTCCAGTTCTGCAAAGAAACAAACAAAATACATGTGTTCTAGAAAATTGTTGCATAAAAAGAATTTGATGAAGCAAATCATTTTCTCACTGCATGATAATTCTTAGGCAGTAGTGTGGCAGGAAGAAAATTAGAGCTATCTTTACTTGCAGCCAAAGAAGAAGGAAGAGAAGCCGCTCAGACACACCTCCAGCTAAGTAGCTGAGGTTGGTGTGCACATTTGGACTCAGTCTCTCTGCTCCTCTCAAGCTGCTCTCCAATGTTTGGAAATATTCCTACTACTCAGCAGATTTTAGAGGCATACTCAATCCAATCAGAAACCTTCCATTCCTGATTTCCTTGCAAGGAAACTTTAAGTGTCTTTACACATTAAATGCTTTACTTGGTGTACCTGGAAAGTTGAAATCTTCATAAGAAGAATGTCTCCTGGTAGGACTCCTTGTGCAGCTGGAATCATATCCCACATATGTTGACTTCATAAGTTGTATGTGGGCACAGAATTAGCAAAATATTCATATACCTTTTACCAAAGGGGAAATGAGGAACATTTGATACATCTTTAATTTTTTTTTTTTTTTTTTAGTGGTACTGGGATTGAACCTAGGTGTGTTCTACCTCCAAGCTACAACCTAGCCCTATTTTATTTTTTATTTTGAAACATGGTCTAAGTTGTGGAGGGCCTCACTAAGTTGCTGAGGCTGGCCACAAACCTGCGATCCTCCTGTCTCTGTCTCCATTATGCCCAGCTTGATACATCTTTAGAAGACTAAAACATGTGTTAAATTCACAGGTTTTTTAAACATGCTACTCCAGAGATAACGAAGATTCTATTCTTACTAGTCGGGTCTCTGAACCTCATCTGTAAAGGGAAGATGTTATATAATCATTAAGTTCTCTTATAGAAAAAACAAAAATAAAAACAAAAGCTAATTCTATAGTCTGAAATTTCCTTAACATTATGCATTGAACCAAATCTATACTAATTAGCATTCAGTTATAGTTTATCATACTTTAAAATTTCCCTAGATTTTAAGTTTGCCATCCTAACTAAAATTTTTAAAGTGAAAGTACCACAGTAGTCCCTCATATTTTTTTTTTTTTGTGTGTGTGTGGTACTAGGGATAAAACCCAGGGGCATTCTACTTCTGAGCTACATCATACCTAGTCCTCTTTTTTATTCTTTATTTTGAAACAGGGTCTTACTAAGTTGCAGAGGGCCTCACTAAGTAGCTGAGGCTGGCCATGAACCTGGATCCTCCATTCTCAGCTTCCCAAGTACTGGGATTACAAGCATGTGCCATCATGCCTGGCCTTTTAAAATTTTTTTTATTGTGAAATGGCTCACTGAATTGTGGAGGCTGGCCTTGAACCTGTGATCCTCCTATCTCAGCCTCCCAAGTACAGGGATTATAAGCGTGCGCCACCACGCCTGGCTGTGTCTCACATTTCATTCAGTACTTTTCTCACCACAGTGGGTGCCCACAGTGGGTACTTAATCCACAGTGAAGGCTGAGTGCTCTGAGAAGCAGACATTTTTGAGTAAAGGTCAGTATAAGTCATTTTCTACCTTTCTATAGGCATAGCATGACCTGTGGTATGTGCTGATAACATGTGACTGCTCAGCATGGTGGCATGTAATCCCAGTACTTTAGAGACTGAGACAGGAGGATCACAGGTTTGAAACCAGCTTCAGCAACTTAGTGAGGCCCTCCGCAACTTAGTGAGATGCTGTTTCCAAATAAAAAATAAAATAGATCTGGGGGTGTAGCTCAGAGGTAGAAAGCACTAGGTTCAATCCCCAGCACCACAAAAAAATAAAATAAAAAATAAAAAAATAAAGCATTATATAATGTCCAACTACGTATTGACAATATGAAAGATACCATAGGCTGAGCATCCCTAGTCCAAAAATCCAAAATCTGAGATGCTCCAAAATTGGAAACTTTTTAA
The DNA here is from genome assembly GCA_004027655.1 of Graphiurus murinus. Classification (NCBI taxonomy): domain Eukaryota; kingdom Metazoa; phylum Chordata; class Mammalia; order Rodentia; family Gliridae; genus Graphiurus; species Graphiurus murinus. The sequence goes on along the minus strand of PVLC010008409.1, from coordinate 25,214 downwards.
GTACTGATTTTACCCAAGTGAAAATTGCAGGCCTCATTTCATGGATTGCAGTCAAAATGCAGGTGCGCAAAAATATTTTATAAAATTACCAGCCGGGCGTGGTGGCGCACGCTTGTAATCCCAGCATTTGGGAGGCTGAGACCGGAGGATCCGGGTTCGAGGCCAGCCTTAAGAAAGCAAGATCTATATGCCAAGCCAGGCGTGGTGGTGCACGCTTGTAATCCCAGTACTTGGGAGGCTGAGACAGGAAGATCTGAGTTTGCAGCCAGCCTCAGCTACTTAGGCCATCCACAACTTAGTGAGACCCTGTTTCAAAATAAAGAATATAAAAAAAAAAAAAAAAATAGGGCTAGGGGTGTAGCTCGGAGGTAGAATGCCCTTGGGTTCAATCCCCAGCACCGCAAAAAAAAAAAAGATCTATGATCTATATGCCTTCATGCCATCTTAAGCTGTTGAAAAGTCAATGTTTGCTCAAATTAAAGTGTTTAGAAGGACCCATACGTGTTGTGGCCTAGTCCCAGTATTGTACAATTTTGCAAAGAAGGGAGGTTGTGAAGGATGACAGTGGGTGGGCCTGATAGTGCCGGAAGATCACCTGTAACAGATCCCTTACCATCAGTTGCTCATTCACTTGACCCGTCTTTATTATGAGCACCTTCGTGTGCTGACTGTATCCCAAGTTCTCTGCCTGCTGGGAATACAGTTGTGAACATAAAACCTCTGCCCTCAGAGAGCTTATATTTCTAGGGATGAATACGCTTTTGTCTATGTGACCCTGTAGCCTAGCAGTAAATGAAGGTCACATGGAGAGTGCCAAAGTTCAAAACTGTTTCTGCCAACCTGCAGGATTACCTGTTTCAGGGGGTGACAATCTATGGCCTAAGGACCTTATCCTGCCCGTTGCCCGTGTTGTGAATAAAGTTGCACTGGAACACAGCATGGCCATGCGGTGTATGGCTGTGTCCAACCTACAGTGGCAGAGTTGTACAGAGAGATGGGTGGCCCCCGAACGAAGCCTCTTGAAACAGTTCCTGGCCCTTCACAGAAAAAGTTTGCTGACCCTTGCTCTATTTTATTTTTCTATTAAGCTGATGTTTCTTTTTATTTTTTATTTTTTTCAGAACCGGGGATGGAACCCAGGGGTATTCTACCTCCGAGCTATACCCCCAGTCCTATTTTTTGTTCTTTATTTTGAAACAGGGTCTCACTAAGTTGCAGAGGGCCTCACTAAGTAGCTGAGGCTGGCCTTGAACCTGGATCCTCCTGTCTCAGCTTCCCAAGTACTGGGATTACAAGCGCGCACCACCATGCCCGTCTTTTTTTTCTTTCTTTCTTTTTTTTTTTTTTGCGTACTGGGGATTGAACTCAGGGGTGTTCTACCTCTGAGCTATACCCCCAGCCCTATTTTTAATTCTTTATTTGGAACCAGGGTTTCACTAAGTTGTGGAGGGCCTCAGTAAGTAGCTGAGGCTGGATGGGAACCTGGATCCTCCCGTCTTAGCCTCCCAAATGCTGGGATTACAAGCGTGCGCCACCATGCCCGGCTTGCTGTTTCTTTTTTAATACATGTTGTTCACTTCTTTGTTATACATGGTAGTGAAGCATCTTCCACTGATATCTGCTCTGTAGTTATATGTGTTATAGTATTTGTATAGAGCATGAATATACAATGCTTTCTTTTTTATATATACTTTTATTATATGAAAATATAATAAAATATATGGTGCATTATAGTCTCACATCATAATGCAGTTCATGTGATGGTGACACATGCGCACAGCACTTGGTGGGCTTTCCCCTGGCTCCCTTCCCCCCTACAGGATATTGAGATTGACATTGGTATTCTCACATATGTATATTATGTCCATGGAAGTGACTGCTTCATTCGTCCTCCCTTTCCTCCCTTCCCTTCCCCTATACCACCTCCCTGGCTCCACTTGAGTTTCTCCTCCATTATCTGAAGTCCCTCTGGTATCCTGATTACTCCCTAGCCTCCGCATATGAGAGAAAACATATGACCCTTCACTGTCTGTGACTGGCTAAACTCACTTAGCATAGTGTTCTCCAGGTCCATCCATTTTCCCGCAAATGACATTGTTCTGTTCTTCTTGACTGCTGAGTAGAATTCCATTTTGTACTCCATTCATCTGTTGATGGACACCTAGATTGGTTCCATAGTTTGGCTGTTATGAATTGCGCTGCTATAAACATGGATATCTACTTCCTCTGTCTTCACCTCACCCTACCTTGCCCATCTCTAAAACACGAGGTATCAAACAGTTGGAGCAGGACTTGCCTCCCTCAACCTTTGGAGGACTCTCACTCCAGCTCATCTACAGTTTCGCACACGTCCTGGGGCAGTTATTTTTCTCTAGCTCTTGAACATTTTGCCTCTTTTTTAGTTCTTCACAGACCACAAAAGCCACCTGTGTGGCCTCGTTCTTTAAGGCTTATGGCAGGAGCACCTTGGTGGTGCTGGAGACACAAGGGAAGCTGTGGGTCCTTCCCGTGGGATCAGGACTTGGCGCATCAGGTGTTCTTTAGAAACTGGGGTTGGAGGAGGAGAAGGGGATAAAGACATGAAGCAGTTTGTGGCACGTAAAAAGGGCACACCAGATAACCAGTTGTCTTCTTCTGCAATCGTCCAGTTGATGCAATAGCTGAAAACAGCTTTAATGAAGTCCTCTGTCAAGTGAAGGACCAAGCAGGTTCCACACAGAGAGCTTTTTTCAGCCTTATAGTTGTGATTCCCAATGCAATAAAGATGCAAAATCCTTAAAAGATTTGTTTGCCAAAATGTCTATGGGAAGAAATATTAGGTCTTAGGTAGAAAAATATAAGGTACATGCACTATTTTTAACATCCTTTTAAAAGAAATTAACATCATTAACTTCCTCTTGTAAAGTTATGACACATTTGAACCTAGAATACAAAATGTAATCATAGGCCCATAAAGGTAAAAGAAATTCAGAAGTATCATGTTGAGGGGTCATTTACTGAATTTGCACAAAACCTAGACTTCCTAAGAGGGTATATAATGATTAACGCTAAAAGAGACAAGGTCCTCACAAGGGTTTAAAGAATGTTAATAGACTTGATAAATCCCAACTCCTAGAGAATACCAAGTTGGAACACAATTTTATGTCTCTGATTTTCTTTTTTTTTTTTAATTGGTGCATGTCTCTGATTTTCAAAAAAAGAATTGTGACTTTTATCCCATGACCGTCCGGGCTTCAAAATAAAGAATAGACGCCAATTGTCCCAGCCCCCAGCCTGTTCTGCAGGCTGTGAATGAGCACAGCCCCGATGCGAGCTGCTGGTCACGAACAGATGTTCTTTGCCTCCACTGAGGATTGAGGCCGAGGGGAGGGAATTGGGGCAGAGACAGAAAGGTTTTCCCCAATGTCACCTAGCTGGGAAAGTTATGTTTATTTCAAAGATTTGCCAGAACTCCCTCTCTGTTAGTCGGATTCAGCCTTCCCCAAAGGCCAAAGGCCTGATCAGATGGCACGGAGGGGCCTTTCTGTGATCGAGGGCCCCTCTGCTCCAGCCCTTCCGTGGTATTTACTGTACTTCCACTTCAGGACTTTGGAACGTTTCTGGTCAAGTCAAACGATTTCCTGATCTTTACTTTGCACATGAAGAAATAGAAAGCACTGAGAGTTTTGAACTTACCTGAAGAAGTACAGAAAATAAATAGCCTAAACTTCATAGGCCAGGCCCCCTAGCTGTGTCTGGCTGCAGACCAGGGCAGAAGGCTCCAAAAAGAGGATGTGCAGGCTGGGCTGATGGAAGAACCCGAGGCAACTCTTAGCTCTGGGGCCTGGCGGAGGCACTGGGGTACCTGTTCCTTCCTTGACAGACATTATGTAGCATAGAGTCCCTGTGTATGCTGTCCTGAGGAGAAGTGGAAACATTTATCTCTCTTAGACAAGTGCTAGTTTTACAAAATCACAGAGCGTCAGAAGAGGAAACCACCTCACATCAGCAAGTCCAACACTCGAGGACCAAGATATGCCTGAGCTGTCGTGGGCCAGCGTCCAGTGGAGACTAGCACCGGCTCCTCTTTTTCTGCATTCATTTTGCCTTGCCGGCGCATGTTGGTGCTGCTGAGGGCCCTGGTTGTTGTTATCGCATTTGGAGCTTATTTGATATATTAGGATGCTCTGTGTCAGATAGTTATAATGAGTGATTTATTCAGGTTAACTCTTGAACTCAGAGCAGTACGTAGAAGTACTGCTGGTTCTGACATGCCAATTTCCAAGGTAATGGATGGGCCGCTACATTCCATTCACTCCCCAGGCAGTGTTAGCTGTCTAAGCCAGAAGCCAAATTTAAATAGCGCCAGGTGCAGAGGAGGAAGCGTAAAAGACTCAAGGAAGCTGGATGTGTGCTTGTCAAATAGTAAGAAATCGTTCTCACACAGCAATTTTTCTTTAAACATAAAGGGTTCTTTCCTTCTCTCCTCCCTCCCTCCCTCTTCTTTCTTTTCCTTCCTTCCTTCCTTCCTTCCTTCCTTCCTTCCTTCCTTCCTTCTTTCCCTCCCTCCTTCCCTCCCTCCTTTCTTTCTTTGCTCTAGCCTTTTGTTTTATCACTTTTGGTAGAAGCATAGGAACAGAGAAATCTTTTTCTTTTAGTAAAACAAGTGGCTGTGAAGGCACACACAGAAAGACAACTGGAAAAATAGTGGCTGACCCCAGGAAGGCTGGGGTCTGTGATGAACTGTGTAACACACACCAGCCTAGAGCTGGGACCATTTCTCTACCTGTTTATTCCCTGTTGTTAGCGCTTTGGTTTTCCCAGAAAAGCCCCAAGTTTGGATTTGTATATGAAATTTCCTGTTTTTAAATAGGGACTCAAACGGGGCGTGTTGGCACATACTTGTAATATCAGTCCTTGGAAGGCTAAGGATAGGAGGATCACAGGTTTGAGGACAGCCTTAGCAAGTAGTGAGGCTCTCATCAACCTAGCAAGACCCTGTTTCAAAATAAAAATAAAATAGGGCTGGGGGCATAGCTCAGAGGTGGAATGCCCCTGTGTTCAATTTCCAGTACATAAATAAATAAATAGTCAGAGGACACCTCTGGCTGCCCATTTGTGGCCTCTGGTGCACTCAGTGTTGAAAGTTCCATATGCTAATGTCATGTCGCAGACTTCAGGCTAAAATAGTGAAGTCTTGCCTAAGGTGCAAAATTGAAGTAAAGAATTATCTGAGCTGGGCGTGGTGGCGCACTCTTGTAATCCCAGCATTTGGGAGGATCCGGGTTCAAGGCCAGCCTCAGCTACCTAGTGAGGCACTCCGCAACTTAGTGAGACGCTGTTTCAAAGTAAAAGAATAAAAAGAAAAAATAGGGCTGGGGGTAAAGCTTGAAGGTAGAATGCCCCTGAGTTCAATCCCCAGTACCGCAAAAAAAAAAAAAAAAAAAAAAAGAATTCTCTGTATTTCAAAATGGAAGGCTCTTGTTCATTAGCTAAGTGTAGCTTTCTGATTTCATTTCTAGTGCACTCAACTCTGATGGAAAATCATTGCTATATAATTCTGATGATTGTATGAAAGTGTTTGTGATTTTTTTATTAAAGCATGGTCAGATAAAGAATTGCCCACAAAGATATCAAGTCCTAATCCCAGGGCCTGGGATGTAGCTAAATGGTAGAGTGGAGTGCCTGCCTAGAATGTGTAAAGCCCTGGGTTCAAATCCCTAGTACTATAAAAATAAATAAATTAAAAATAAATAAATAAGTAAATATAAAACTTCAGGTCTAATCCCTGGAATATTCCCTTGTGTGGTAAAATAGACTTTGTACTGTGATTAAATGAAGGAATGTGAGATGTGAGATTATGCTGAATTACCTGGGGAGGCCCTAAATGCAAACACAAGTTGTTTTAAGAGGAAGATATGAAAAGGCAAGTTAGATTTGCAGAGAGATTTGATGGCAGAAGGCAGTGTGACCATGGAGACAGAGACTGGGGTGATGTGGCCACAAGCCAAGCAGTGCCAGCAGCCACCCAGAAATGGGAAGCGATACAGAATGAATTCCCCCTAGAGCCTCTGCAGGAGTGCTGACTCCTTGATTTCAGCCCAGAGACCATAGTTTCAGACTTTTGGCCATTAGAAATGTGGAGGAATAAATTTATGTGGTTTTGAGCTATAAAGTTTGCTTGTGGAAATATTTTATAGCCGCTGTGGGGAACAAATACAGTTGGTAAGATTTTATTTCTTAAAAATTAGTTGTCAGTGAAACATTGCTCAAAATATGGATAAGTGACATGTCCTTAACTAGAGAAATTAGCCATTCGTCATTTAGAGACTACTGTTGGCTCCAGGCCTTTCTTGAGATTCCTAATCAACGATCACAGGGGGACTTTTCCTTCCTTGTGCAGGGTAACATTTTTTTTTTTTTTTTGCGGTACTGGGGATTGAACTCAGAGGCATTCTACCTCCGAGCTACACCCCCAGCCCTATTTTTTATTCTTTATTTTGAAACCGAGTCTCACTAAGTTGCGGAGGGCCTCACTAGGTAGCTGAGGCTGGCCTCGAACCCGGATCCTCCGGTCTCAGCCTCCCGAATGCTGGGATTACAAGCGTGCGCCACCACGCCCGGCTCCAGGGTAGCATTTTCATCTCTCCTCTCCCCAGGAACTTACCCCTGATCATTTGTACATGTTCCACCTGTCCAGCTAGAGGAGAACTTCCCAGACATCTGACCTACCACCACAGCTCTTCAGATCTTATACCTCAGTGCCAAGCAAAGTGCTGCCTTATGCTTAACTTTTCGCTTTGGTGATACTTTTTTGATATTTTAACTTCTTAAGCCAACTTCCAATATTCCTGTAATCCAAAATATGCATTCTATAAAAATAAGTATTTCACAAATGTGAGTGAACCTCACAAAAAGATAGTAGTTGGCCTTTCTACCAAATTGTAAAGAACCCAGCAGTGGAAACTGTCTTCTACTTTTGGGGGAGCTCAGTGGAATGACTCCTGGTAGGTGTTGTGGAGAAAAGCAGACATGGCATGCTTTAAAGGAACCAGAATCCCATGGTAGTAATTTGTTTCTACACGGAGTTGAAACTCGAGTTAGATATAATTAAAGACACAGGGTAGTTTGGTGGCTGATGTTCTACAGGACATTCCAAAACACTGAATTAATAAAATATATCAGAGTACCCAACATAAAAATAGCTGTTGCATGTGCTTTTTTGAAGAACTGACTCTAGATTTAGATGCCTCCCATTAAATATCAAAGAAGTACAATAAAAATAGTCACTCAAGTGCTGAAACCTTTTTTTTTTTTTTTTGCGGTACTGATGATTGAACTCAGGGGCCTATTTTTTATTTTTTATTTTGAAACTGGGTCTCACTAAATTGCAGAGTGCCTCACTAAGTAGCTGAGGCTGGCGCGAACCCGGATCCTCCGGTCTCAGCCTCCCAAATGCTGGCATTACAAGCATGTGCCACCACGCCTGGCTTTGCTAAAACCTTTTTCATGTTACAACTGTCAGCGACATGCAGAGTGGACCCCATTGGACCCCATTTGTCATGCAAGATAGGATCCCTTCATGATTGCCACCTGCCATGTTACAGGGGTAGGACGGATTCCACAAGCTCATACAGCATGGTTCAGGAAGAGGTTTCGTGAGACAAACTTCCAAACTAGGAGCTAGCAAGAAGAAAGGTGTGGAGGTTGCAGGAGAGCCTTGCTGGGCCACCATACTTCCTTGAATCTGCAGTGTATATGTGAGTACAGCCTTATCTGCAAGTGGAATGATCAGAGAATTTGCAGAGTCTGACTTGAGGTGCCATCTATGGATAGCAGTTTTCAGGAAAAGCATCTGCCCACCATATGGGAACCTTAAAGGTCCAAGGGAGGTTGGGTTTGGAAATATCCTAGAGAGAAGACAGAAGCCTCAGTCCTAGCCAGCTGGTTGTCCAGACAACCCTGAATGATACCCAGGGCCATTTTGGGACACTTCTTGTTGTACCATAGTAGGTTCCTATCATTTATATCAAACATTCTCTCAAAATTGAAGCATATAATGGTGGCAAAAAGTGAACCTAAGGCTGTTAGAGGGTTGCTTTTAATTTGTCTCCAGGTATATAACTTTTTCAGTCTTCAAAACTATTAGTGAAGGTCTATCACCTTCTGTAGGAAACCTTGGATTTTATTTCCCTTAGCCTGCTGTATCCAGAATGCCTTCAGCTGTACTTGATGGACTAGTAGTGACTTCAGCAATAAAGACATTTAATTAGGTGATCTAGCAAGAAATTAAAGGCAGATATTTTCAGAGATCATGCAACCGCCCCTCCGATGTCATGGAAGACTAAGCCTCTTCCTGTTCACCCATCCTCAGCAGATGGGATTCTCATCTTTAGAGTTGATGTCTCATAGTTACCAGAAGGCTTCCTGAGCCCTAAATAACACAGCTTTACGTGCTTAAGGCACAAACACAGGGCAACTTCTTTGTCAACTGTCTCAGGATGTAGACTCCTTCTTAGGAGCCTTTCTCTTCCCTCACCAGCTCACTTCTCTTTTGATCTCATAAGTAAGATGTACAGTCCCACTCCTAAACAGCTTTTAGTAGGAAGCACAATTACTGTGTTTGGCTTAAATTTATCATAGTTCACGCTGGAGTAGGTGGCTACCATGCCTGAACATGTTGAATCCTGAATAAAATCAGGGTTCTAAAAACTAAGCAAGAGGGTAGCATTGCCACTGGGGAGACCAGCAGTGCCATCTGCCAGAACCAGAGCTCCTGTATTTTTTCCTAGTGCATTGTCCAGTGCCTGTTGTTCTCCCAGAGCAACAGAGAGTTTTTGTACTTTACTTTCAAATTCTGAAAGTCGTGAGTCAGCATATTTGATCCACCACAAAAATGATGAGTAGCTAAATAATACTGATCTCACATGTATGTAGCCACTTCTTGCTAGGATATGCTCAGAATTGACTGTAGGTTCACTAGTGCTTCTGGTCTGATGCTCACTTGGCTAATACCATTAATGTGAAGAGTAGAAAACTCACACAGTGGTCATGGTTCTGTTTTCTGGCTCCATACATAAAACATAACTAGTCTTTCTCTCTGATGTCCCTTTGTGTACTTGAAACTAACAATCATCATGGCTTCCCAAGGCACCTTTGCCTCTAGCACCCTGTGTTTTTGCAACTACTCTTCTTGTGCTTTCTTTTAGGGCTCTCACAGTTCTTTAATATCTCTCTTGAAGTTTGGCATTGAGAATTGAACAGTAATTCAGCGGTATGATGAGATTACTGCATCCATTGGTCTGAGCCCGGGGTCGCCATGTTGTATAACTCCAGTGGGCACCATTCCCGTTGTATTCTGTGTGAATGGAGTACCCTGGAATTGTGCAATGTATCAGCCTTGTCTGAATGCTGTGTTGCTAATAAGAACTAAATAGAAAGCCAGGCGTGGTGGCGCACGCTTGTAATCCCAGTATTTGGGAGGGAGACCGGAGGATCCGGGTTTGCGGCCAGCCTCAGCTACCTAGTGAGGCACTCTGCAACTTAGTGAGACCCTGTTTCAAAATAAAGAATAAAAAATAGGGCTGGGGGTATAGCTTGGAGTAGAATGCCCCTGAGTTCAATCCCCAGTACCGCAAAAAAAAAAAAAAAAAAAAGAACTAAATAGAACAATCTAGAGTTATTTGCAGCTGCCTTGTGGGCATTTCCAATGAGAGGTTTTATATATACCTCAAATTCAACACCCCCCAAAAACAGAACCCACATCTCTTCACATTGTTCAGTAATACACACCCACACATTCCCTATCCCAGACTGAATCTCCTCACGTATGTCTGATTCACCCAGTCCTGCGTCTTTGTTCATGTATCACCTGGACTGCTGCGGTAGACTATAATACTCTGCCTCAGTTCTAACATCTCTTCAGTTTCCAGGGGGATCTTCCTCTTGCTTGTGCTCTTGCTCTGCTTAAAGGCTCTCAAGGAGCTGGGCGTGGTGGCGCACGCTTGTAATCCCAGCATTTGGGCGTCTGAGACTGGAGGATCCGTTTTGGCGACCAGCCTCAACTACCTAGTGAGGCACTCCGCAACTTAGTGAGACTTGGTTTCAAAATAAAGAATAAAAATAGGACTGGGGGTATAGCTCGGAGGTAGAATGCCCCTGAGTTCAATCCCCAGTACCGAAAAAAAAAAAGGCTCTCGAGTGCTCCCCTCTGTGCGAGAGAGACCGAACTCCCGCACGATACACATATCCTTTATAACTGGGCCCTATCCTGAGCTTCTAGCCATTTCCTGGCATTTCTCCACTCCCTCCATTGATTTTGTGCCCTAACCCCACCTGGACAACGTTCAAAATCATCAAAGCTCCGTCCTCACTCTGACCTGCCTCTTGGTGGTAGGGCTGAGCATCAGTAGGTTTAAAAAGTTCTCCAAGTGATTCTAGTGTTCAGCTACGGTAAGAACCAATAGGCTTTTGCCCTATTGTGAATATATCGAGAGAGAGAAAGACTTGGGATTGATCAAACCCAGGGGCATTCTACCTCTGAGCTGCACTCCCAGCCCTATTTATTTTGAAACAGCCTCTCGCTAGGGTTACTGACAGTCTCACTAAGTTGCTGAGGCTAGCTTCAAACCTGCAATCTTCCTGTCTCAGCCTCCCAAGTACTGGGATTACAGTGTGCACCACCACACTCGGCGCATATCAATGTCTTTTATTTGCCAACATTTTATGTCGTTTTCTCCACCTGTCTGTCTTCATCTGTGTAGTAAAACCTTGCTCATTCTTCAATCTCTCTGTCTCTCTTTTTGGAACAGAGCCTTGCTAAGTTTCCGAGGGTCTCACTAAGTTATTGAGGCTGGCCTAGAACTTGCAATCCTCCTGTCTCAGCCTCCTGGGACTACAGCTTCAATTCTCAATACTACCTCTCCTCTGAAGGCTTGTCCAATCTCTCCCCTCCTCCCAAGAGTTTGTTATTCTCTCTACCATGTTCTCATAGCATTTTCTGCATTTTTCTTTTATGTGTCAAATGTGAATTACTTCAAGGAAAGACTTTTACCTTATCCTCAATGTGCCCTGAAATCCTTGATACTATTAGCATCTTGGTAAAATTTGACTAGAATTATACACTATCAATTTGACATCAGTGCATGAAGAGACATTAGTCTGATCTCTTGTACAATCATTATGTAGTTACCTGAAATAGCATATTAAAAGCAACACTGTGATATGGTGAGAGTTAGATCTTGCCAGAAGAACTGAAATTTGTTCCTAGGTAATACGACAGACGGTAACAAGGAGGAATTGTCGTGGGGATTATGTGTTGAGTGAATGACCCAATCTATTCAATCTCAATGAAGTTCTTTCACAATTAGTTTTCTCAGTGATGATCTAGGAAAATGTTCTGATTATGCAATTTAAATAAGTGAGGACAAAGTGAGCATTAGCCATGAAAGAGAAGTTGTTATTATTAACGTTTGGCAGATCTAAATCAGGAGTATAATGCCTGTGTATATGTGTGTGTGTGTGTGTGTGTGTGTGTGTGTGTGTGTGTAAAGGGAGCCTACCTGCCTCATACAGTAAACTAGATCACTGTTAAGTTTTGTCCACGACAGTTCATCAAGGAAAAGGAGAAGTATATGAGGCTTCAGAGATAGATGCCAAAGAAAATTGAAGGATTGGAAAATAGGCCTTAGGAGGAAAGATTGTGCAGTTAAGGTACAAGAGGCTGAAAGACACACACTTGGTTGCTAATTTCATGTGCCACTAAGTTGCAGAGTGCCTCACTAGGTAGCTGAGGCTGGCCGTGAACCCGGATCCTCCGGTCTCAGCCTCCCAAATGCTGGAATTACAAGTGTGTGCCACCACGCCCGGCTGCATGCACATTTTTATTATGTGGTTTCTTTACACACAAAAAAAAACTAAATGTGAAGAAATTAGCTTAAATTAGAATATACAAGTTTTGTTTGGTCATGAATTAAAATATCTAGCTAACTGGATTACAAAGTGCAAATCTATGCATGCTAGTTTACAAAAAAAATCTTAGTTGACCTCCCATCCATTGCTATAGGGAAAATCTGACTTTTTTTTTTTTTTTTAAATAAAGGACAGTTTATTGGGTGATTTTTGACAAATTTAAGTTTCTAGTAATTTTATTTTAAAAGACAATAACATATAACAATGGCTTGGGAGTCTTAATTTGTTGGAAAAATAAATTATGGATGTTGTGGAAATCCTGTAGGCTATATTAAAAAACTAGATGACTGGGTGTGGTGGCGCATGCCTATAATTCCAGTACTTGGGGGGGCTGAGACAGGAGTACCGTTCCTCCCACCTCAAAAAAAAAAAAAAAAAAAAAACCTAGATGAAGATAAATATGAAAATTAAGAAAACAAGAAAAGGAAACAAATGCAGAGGCAGAATTGCTTGCGCTGTGACCAAGAGATTCATTCTGTGGAGGCAGAGCCTGAATCCAAAATAGTTCTTAATATAGTGATCACAGGTGGGGAGACCATCTTCTGTGACATCTTCTGTCTTCAGAATAATATTAAATAAATCTACACTTGTGTTTTTAAGCTAAAATAAATTTTTTCATAAAACATACATATCGTGTGTGTGTGTGTGTGTGTGTGTGTGTGCGCGCGCGCGTGTGTGGTACCTGGGATTAAACCCAGGGAGATTCACCTCCATGCTTTTGTTGGTGATTATAGTCTCACATCATAATGTAGTTCGCAGTGATGGTGACGTACATGCACACATCACTTGGGGGCTTTCCCCTGCTCCCTTCCCATTCCCCCCTTCCCATTCAGGGTATTGAGATTGACATTGCTATTCTCATATATGTACAGAAGGTCAATGGAAGTGATTCCTTCATTGATCCTTTCTCTTCCCCCTCCCCCCTTCTCCTAGACCACCTCCCTGGCTCCGCTGGAGTTTCTCCTCCATTATCTGAAATCCCTCTGGTATCCTGATTACTCCCTTGCTTCCACATATTAAAGAAAATATTTGTAATCCATTCATCTGTTGATGGACTGTGGGGAAAGATCCCCAGAGAGAAGGCGGTAGCCCCGCCCGACGGAAAGGAAAAAAATGCATCAAAGATGGCGCAGAGGGGAAGTGGCGAGGGTGGAGGCCTAAGAGTGTTTACTAGAGACCAGGATTGGACGAGGGATGTCTCCTCAGCGTGATCGAGACATTGATAGGTCCCTGGTAGTGTGATCAGCTCATAAAGAGGCATGACCAAGATGACCTTTATGTTGATTGGCCCTGCAAGGAGACACTCCTCTCGCTCTGCTCTATATAACTCTTTGCCCCTCATGTAATAAACGGATGAGTCCTAACCCGCCGGCTGGGGCATCTGATGCTCAGTCCCCACCGTGTGTTCATTTCGGCTCGACCTTCCTTTTCCGCAGGGAACCCCCTTTCAGGGTAGACGCTCCAGGGAGATCGGGGTAGGGGTCCCCTTCATCGGGAGGACCCCACAATGGACATCTAGATTGGTTCCATAATTTGGCTATTGTGAATTGTGCTGTATGAACATGGATATGCACATATTATTGTAACTCTCTGATTTCAGTCCCTTTGGGAAGATACCCAGGAGTGGTATACCTAGATAACTTTTTATTTTGAAACAGGGCTTCACTAAGTTGCTATGGCTGACCACTAACCTATGATCCTCCTCTCTCAGCTTCCAAGGTACTGGGATTACTGGCATGTGCCACCATGCGCAGCTCTTTGTAAAGATTCAATTCCTCTACCATTTTGAAGAGAAGTTAAAAATTTTTTAAACTTATAACAATTTCTAATTTACTGGAAAGTTGCAAGAGCAGTACAAAGTACTCTTCTACCCTATCTTAGTCTGCTCAGGCTACCATACCGAGGTATCATAGATTGGGTGCCTTAACAACAGAAATTTATTTTCTCACACCTCTGGAAACTAAGAAGTCCAAGATCAAGGTTCCAGCAGGATTTCATTTCTGCCAGTCAGGGCTCTCATCCCAGCTTCTAGGTGTCTTACAGATGGAGGCATAAGACACTAACCCTATCCTGAGGGGCCCCGTCCTTACAACAACTTCATTTAACCTAATTACTTTGTTTTTAGGCTCATTCTCCAAAAACAGTCACATTGGAATTTAGAGCTTCAACTTACGAATTTGAAGGGAGAGGGGCGCAATTCAGAACATAGCCCATCCTTTCCCCAAATTTACCTATTGCTAGCATTTTACCCCACTCCTCCCCCATCCCCTGTGCACAGGCATACATACACAAAATTTTCTTCCACCCTCTTGAGAGTACGGATGGTCCCTGGCTTTGCAATGGTTCAACTTACAACTTTCAAATATGCAATGGTGTGAAAGTGGCACACATTCAATAGAGACCTTACTTGGAATTTTGGGTTTTGATCTTTTCCCAGCCTGGTCCCACACTCTTCCTCTGTGCTGGGCAGTAGCAGTGAGCCCTGCTCCCCGTCAGGCACACTGTCAGAAGGGAAACCACAGATAATCCACAGAGTGCTGTGTTGCTAATGTTTCCTAGATATTACATTTAGTGTTTTCACATGCCAGCATGTCTACAAGATGCCCATCTGTGTGTATGCATACAAGATATCCAATACTTTATATACTTTTTATAAGCTTTATATAGTTTTTGTGTTAGATGATTTTGCCCACTTGTAGGCTAATGTAAATGTTTTGGGCACTGTTAAGATAGGCTAGGCTAAGCTATTATGTTTGCAAGAATTCTTGTATTAAGTGCATTCTCAGCTTACAGTAGCTTTATCAGGACATAACCCCATCATGTCAGGAGACTGTTAACTGCATGCTCCACAGTCCTTTAGCTGTAAATTCTTTAGGGTGCATTTTCCAAAAGTAAGACCATGTTCTTTGCCGATCTACAGCACAGCCATCAACGTTAGTAAGTTTAACAGGTACAAGCTTTTAAATCTACCATCCATATTCTAATTGTTTACATTGACCAAATATTGTCCTTTATATCATTTTTCTTCTTTTAGTACTGAATCCAGTCAAAGCCCATTTTTTTTTGTTTGTTGTGTGTGTGTGTGTGGTGTGTGTGTGTGTGTGTCTGTGTGTGTGTGTGTCTGTGTGTGTGTGTGTGTGGTACTGGAGATTGAACCCAAGGGTGTTTCTACCTCTGAGCTATACCCCCAACCCTATTTTACTTTTTATCTGGAAACAGAGTCTTGCTAAGTTGCAGAGGGCCTCACTAAGTTTCTGAGGCTGGCTTCAAACCTACGATCATCCTGCCTCAGCCTTCCAAGTACCAGGATTACAGGTGTGCACTACCACACCTGGCTAAAGCCTGTGCTTTTAAACATGGTATCTGAGGTCCACCAAAACAAAACTCTGGGAGTATTTTTTCCAGTTCCAAGCCTCCCGAGCTCCA
Organism: Graphiurus murinus; assembly: GCA_004027655.1. Taxonomy (NCBI): domain Eukaryota; kingdom Metazoa; phylum Chordata; class Mammalia; order Rodentia; family Gliridae; genus Graphiurus; species Graphiurus murinus. Next base: position 9,839 of record PVLC010008409.1, on the reverse strand, counting down.
CTGCCTCTATTTCTGCTCTTTAGGCTGCTAGAACCCTTGTTTGCCTTATAAAACACCTCTTTCTTTCACAACTCAGTCTTTCCTGAAGATTCTTCCCATTGCCTCTTGGCCCTGATGGGATTAACCCAGCTGGAAGCCCAGGGGGCTTTCTCCTTACGCACTCCCCACTGGGCGCCCTCTGTATATTGAAATACTTCAGTTGACATTCATGAGCATGGTTTGGCCCCTACCTGCCATTCTCCATCCTCATTCCCTGCCATGAGACTCCAAGCTCTTTCAAAGGAGGGACCATATTTATTGTTCTTTGTTTCTCCTGGATTTCAGTGTAAGATCTATCACACAAGAGGTGCTTTATAAACATGTATTAATCAACAATGGAGTACATCAGAGTGAAGAGCTGCCCATGGAAGTTGTAGAGTCTGATTCTGAAGTTTCAAGAGAGAGAGAGAGAGAGAGAAAGAGAGAGAGAGAGAGAGAGAGAGAGAGAGAGAGAGAGAGAGAGAGAGAGAGAGAGAGAAGGGGCTGAGGGTTGGTGGCTCTCCAAAAGCTCTTTCAGTTATATGATACGAGTAGGGAAATCAGGCACAATCTTAAATTTCTTCTAACTTGTCAAGCTCACACCTACACACCTAGCCTTCAGGAGAACATGGTCTGGGTATTTTTTTTTTTTAATTTTGAACTAATTTTCGGCAGAAAACTTGCAAAAATTTCTTAGAAGCCCCTGACCCAGCTTTCTCATCTTAGACAGCTAGACAGCTATAGAACTTTTTTTTTTTTCAGTACTGGGGATTGAACCCAGGGGCATTCTACCTCCAAGCTATACTCCCAGACTTATTTTAGTTTTTATTTGAAATAGGGTCTCACTAAGTTGCAGAGGGTTTCACTAAATAGCTGAGGCTGGCCATGAACCCGCGATCCTCCTATCTCAGCCTCCCAAGTACTGGGATTACAAGTGTGTGCCATCATGCCTGGCTTAGAACAATTATCAGAAGCAGGAAATGAATGATGACGTTGAAATTAATCATTTGGCTAAGGTTTCTGCTGGATTTTTCTCTGTGAAGTGACCATCTTTTCCCCCTTGAAGTTAATAAGTAATCTGAGATTCTTCAAGACTATGCAGATAACCTGTTAATACCATCCACTAGTTTTTGCACCTGTCAATATATCTGCCTGCAACAAATCTTACTTTATTTATCTCACAGTGAATTCCTTATTTCCATCTTTCTACACTTATTGATTAGGACTCTTCGGGAAGAAGAAGCTGCATAGATTGGAATGAGATGCAGAATGTCACATCATCTTTCCGATCATTTTCTATGTTTCGATTCTTCAGATTATTAGTTTGACAGTCATATTTTTAAAAAATTTAAAATGCACCTTCATTACTCTTATTTAAGCATTTACATGTTATTAATGTTTACCTGAAGATACTACAGTCATTTCAGTTACCCAGTTTTTTTTTTAAATTACAGTCAGACTGAATGATTCTCTCAATTATATAAGTGAAAATATTACTTATTATTTTAACCCCCCCCACACACAAAACTCTGAGTGACATTAAAAGGGGCACACCCTACACAGAGGGTATTGTATTGCTACTACTTTGTCTAGTAGTAAAAAATACTGTCAATGCTTAGCCAGAGTTCATGCAGGTTCTTTTTCTGGAGAACAGTTTTTCTTTTTATTCTTTTTGTGGAACTGGGGATTGAACCCAGGGGCATTCTACCTTCGAGCTACACCCACCCCTACCCCAGCCTTTTTACATTTTTTGTTTTTAAACAGGGTCTATCCAGGTCGCTGAGAGTCTCACTATTTTGCTGAGGCTATCTTCAAACCTGTGATTCTCCTGTCTCAGTCTCCCAAGTACTGGGATTACAGGTGTGTGCCATGACACCTGGCTTTTCTGGAGATCTTAATGTTAGCATTTTGTGGCTTTTGAATGTTTACACTGTTAAACATTCTGTAGCTGAAGTACCCAGAACACGGTATATTTAGCACCCATTCTCATAGTTCAGCAATTTCTACCGACCATAGTTATCAAGCAGAATCGGCAGTCAGCATTGAATTGGAGCTGACTCATTTCATTACTTTCCAAGCCTGGTATCTCTAGTTTTATATATTTTAAAATAATTTTTAAAAAACTTGGACAAGAGCATTATTTGGACAAGGGGTTGACAAACTTTTTCTATAAAGGGCCAGAGAGTAAAAACTTTAGACTTTGGAGGCCGTACAATGTCCCAGTCACGACACTCCACAGTCTGCAAGCGTGTATTTTCTTTCCCAGAAAAACTTTATTTACAAGAATGGGCAATGAGCTGGCGATTAGAGTTCACTAATGAGCACTAGCATTTGTCCTTTCGTTTTTCTCCACAGGCGGAAGACCAATCTTTGAAAATATGTATTTGGGAGACAGTCACGTTCCGTCAAATACCTGGTGCTGGTGTTGCCATCGAAAAATCTGGTTACACTCCGGGGAGGCCTGCTACCACTGCAGGGCTGAACCGCCTCGGCCCTGAGATGAGTGTCTGGCCTGCGCGGGCACACCATGAATAGATACACAACGATCAAGCAACTCGGGGATGGAACCTACGGTTCCGTCCTGCTGGGAAGAAGCATTGAGTCTGGGGAACTGATTGCTATTAAAAAGTAAGTTTTACCATTCACTTTCAAGGCTTCCCCTTCAGTTAGAAGAAGGTTTCTACTCGACCTTCTCTATTCCCTGTCTCTGAAATATTTCTAAAGGGGAGAGGGTGGGAGACATGGAGAAGAACCTTAGACAAGGAATTCTTCCGATTCGATGAGTATTGACTCAGTGACACTCCTGTTAGAGGTCTTAAAAGATTCCCACTTTACAGTTACTACTTACCCTGTGGCCACTTTAGGGAGACTCATATAACAAGAAACTGAGGGGCAGCCAGCTGGGAACTGAGGCCCCCACTATAGACTTACTACTTACCTCTTACTACTTGGTAACAAGTGGCAAGTACTTACCACTTTGGAAAAGTACCAATGAAGTACTAGTACCGGCCAGATGCACTGGATTTTTCCAAAGTATTTTCTCATCTTGTGAAGTAGTGATGAGCAGGTTAATAAACATCCTTTTAAAGGAGAGGAAACCAGCCAGGCGTGATGACATATGCTTGTAATCCCAGTACTTGGGAGGCTGAGACAGAAGGGATCTGGGTTTGTGGCCAGCCTCAGCAACTTGTGAGGCTCTCCACAACTTAGTGAGACCCTGTTTCAAAATAAAGAATAAAAAATTGGACTGGGGTGGAGCTCAGAGGTAGAATGCCCCTGGGCTCAATCCCCAGTACTACAAAAAAATAAATAATGATGATGATGATAATAATAATAATAATAATAATAATAATAATAATAGAGAGGAAACAGAATCTTTGAGAATTTAACTGATTCAATTTGAGTCATTTACACATGTGGTGGTCTGGTACCTTCTCTCTTGTTCCCTCTGTGGGTTTGATCTTTACATCTGGAGTCTAGACACATTGTATTAGTTAGTCATTGCTGCCTAACAAATTACCCCAAGACTTAGTGGTTTACAACAATACACATTTATTATTTCTGAGTTTCTGTGGATCAGTGTAGCTTAGCTGAGTTCTCTAGTTCAGGGGGTCTCATGAGGGTCAGCCAAGGTGTTGGCCAGGCCTGGGGTCCATTGAGAATCTTGTGTATTGTTGGACTGAGGGCCTCAGTTCCCTGCTGGCTGTTGGCTGGAGGCTGTCCCTCACTTCCTTGCTGGACAGGCCCCTCTTTCTTCATCAAGACATGGGCAACAAGAAGTCAATAAGCGAGTGTTCTTAGGTGGAAGTGTATCTTTTTGCTTTCATAAACAAATCACAGAAATGACATCCTTTCAGATTGTGCTGTTCTATTGGTTAGAAGTAAGTCTTTGGAGGAGAAGGGGTTCTATAAAGTTATGAGTACCAGGAGGTGGGGGCATTTAGAAACCATGTTAGAGTCTGCCTGCCATGTACATCTACGGCCAATTGCTGTCTTAGCAACTGCATTTAGGTGCCCTGCATGCATTTCAAACTCATCATACCCCAGATTGAACTCATATTCAACATGCTTTCCCGCTGTTACCCCAAAGTTGTTCAAAGTTATTTCTCCCTCAGTATTTGTTATCTTAATAAGTGACACTAATCTGGGTGTGGTGGCACATGCTTGTAATCCCAGTACTTGGGAGGCTGAGACAGGAAGATCAAACACAGGGGCATTCTACCTCTGAGCCACACCTCCAGCCCTATTTTATTTTTTATTTTGAAGCCGAGTCTTGCCAAGTTACTGAAGTTCTAGCTAAATTGCTGAAGCTGGCCTTGAACCTGCAATCTTCCCATCTCAGCCTCCCACGTCCTAGCATTACAGGTGTTCACCACCACCCCTGGCTCCTTTCAGCTTCTTGAATGCAGCAAATACGTTTCCACCTGGATCCTTCCTTCTCCAGCTTGATATTTCCCACTTTGTACCTCCTACCTGGCTAATTTTTATATTTTTTTTCTCATCCTCAGGACTGGTTAAACTATCTCTTCATTAGAGGAGTATTCCCTGATGTCCATGACTAGATTAGGTCCCTCTGAGGTTCATTCTTTTATTGCCTTATGTCTTTTCAATAATTTACTCCAGAAAATGATTATCTACCTTCCTGCTACAATGTCAGGGACATCTCTCTTAACCTTATATCTCCAGTGACAAAGTGCATTCCACATAGGAAGGGTGAAATAATATTTAGACTGTGATCATTGATCTCTGAACCAGGAAACACTGGGACAAAGTGCCAGAGGGAGCTGGGGTAATGGAGTATGTCCATTAGTAACCAGCAGCAAGACCCTGGGAAAGCCGGAAAGCCGGGAAAGCCGGGTGCCTTCTCTGCTTGTCAGTGTCCTGACTCTTTTCTTCTGTTTCACGGCAACATAGAAATGAATGAGCAAGGCGGGCGCGGTCGCACATGCCTGAAATCTCAATACTTGGGAGGCTGAGACAGGAGGATCACAGGTTTGAGGACAGCCTCAACAAGTTGTGAGACTTTCATCAACCTAGTGAGACCTTGTTTCAAAACAAAAAAAATAAAATAGGGCTGGGGGTATAGCTTGAAGGTAGAATGCTCCTGGGCTCCATCCCCAGAACCACAAAAAAAAAAAAAAAAAGAAAGAAAAAAAAAGAAATGAATGAGCAAGCGCGGTTATGTTGTCATAAAACCTTGTTTATGGAGACAATTTAATTCAACTTTCACATATCATGAAATAATACTCATCTTTTGAGTTATTTTCCCCCAGTCAAAAACATGAATGTCATTTGTAGCTCCTGGGCTGCTAAAAACAGATAGCGGGATGGATTCAACCCATGGGTCATTGTCAACCTTGCACTCAAGGGCTTAGAACTCTGCCGTCCCATATAGCAGTGAGCTACCATACATGGTATCTAAATTTGAATTAAATTATAATTAAAATTCAGTTCCTGTGTTGCACTAGCCATGTTCAGGTGCTCAATGGCCACATCTATGGCTGCCGTAAGGGACAGCACAGGACAATGTCACCGACACGGACAGTTGTATTGGACAGCTCTGGGCACAGGGTGAGCCTGACAGGTTCCCCCCACAGAAGGTTGGCTCAGTAGTAGTAGAACAAGAGAATTGTCCAGGCTTTTTGCATTGTACCGCACCACTGCTGCTGGGAAATTGTGTGACTCAGGCTTGATTTTACTGCCAGTTTGTTTCTTTTTTTAATGTTGTTTTGGAGCAGGGCATGGTGGTACATGCTTGTAATCCCAGTACTTGGGAGGCTGAGACAGGAGGATCACAGGCTCATGGCCAGTATCAGCTACTTAATGAGGCTGTCCACAATTTAGTGAGACCCTATTTCAAGAATAAAGAATAAATAATAGGGTTGGGGGCATAGCTTGGAGGTAGACTGTCCCTGAGTTCAATCCCCAGTACCACACAAAAAAATGTTGTTTTAAATAGTATATTATTTGATAGAAATTGAAACCAACTTCAAGCACTATTGCGTAGATTCAGAATGAAAACATTTTTAAAAAATAAAGTTTAGTGCATCACTGGGAATAAGCATGTCATTCCTTCCTTCTCTTTTAGAATGAAAAGAAAATTTTACTCCTGGGAAGAATGCATGAACCTTCGGGAGGTTAAGGTATTTATTAATTTACCAGGGAATAATTTATGTTTGACTGATTAAAGTAGATTTGTATATGGTTAGACTATAGCCTAGTGGTCATTCCATTTGTATTTTTTGCTAATGCTAAAGAAGTGGGCAAATGACTTTATTCAGTTAATAGCTAAAAGTAGAAGACTGTTATGTTATTGGTATGTTATTATATTAGTGAATATGCTATTGAATTGGTGAATATTTTAGTGTTATTATTGTTATTGTATTAGTAGATATATTATTGAATTAATGAATATTGTTAGTGAATATATTAGTGAGTATACTGTTATCATAAAGCTTTTATCTTTAACAATTTGTCAGTATATTTTGATGTAAATAAATTGAGTGCATTGATTTAGTGAATTATTGTTGCCTCTGAAGGTGGTCATTGCTAATTATTAACATAAAGGGATATCTATGTGTGGAGTATTTTTCTCTTCGTATAATAGCAGTACCTATCTCAGTGTTTTCCTCTAATAAATTGTCATCTCTTGTCTGTGATGGAATTCTTGGGTCCCGGAGTGAGCTGCATCAGCATGGCATAGCACCTGTCTTCACTTTTGTTCAATCTTCTGAGGTCACCATTTCCTTTCTTTCTCCTGTTCTTCTCTTCATCTTATTTCATTTCTCTTCTTGTCTCCATCCACTTTGGTTTTTTTTTTTTTTTTTTTTTTTTTTGTGGTACTGGGGATTGAACTCAGGGGCATTCTACCTCCGAGCTATACCCCCAGCCCTATTTTTTTATTTTTTATTTTGAAACCGGGTCTCATTAAGTTGCGGAGTGCCTCACTAGGTAGCTGAGGCTGGCCACGAACCTGGATCCTCCGGTTTCAGCCTCCCGAATGCTGGGATTACAAGCGTGCGCCACCACGCCCGGCTAATCTTTTGCATTTCAAGTCTTCCAGTGACACGAATGTCATTTTGGAGTGGGGGATGACATTACATTGAACTTAATTAGGGTTCAAAGTTAGTGTTTCCTGTCATCAAATTGATTGTGCATGTGCATCTGTTAAAACTACTCTCAGCTCCTGGACCATAACAGGTGATGGGCTGGATTTCACTTATGGCTCATCATGTGCCAACCCTTGCCTACAGAATAAAACCTCTGGGAAATACAAAAACGTCAGAGATAAGAAACAGAGGCTGATCCGATGGCTTTTTCTCGGGGAAATGAAGCTCTGATAGCTAAGAAGTTTGGGACGCTACACCTTTGCTTTTCTGTACCACTAACCGTGCGTTAGTTTTCATGGAAGAGAGATTGCTTGTGTATTCAGCTTAGAAAAACTAGAGGCACCTGAAGAAGCAAGTAGCAGCCTTAGCAAGATGGATGGAAGAACTGCTCCTCCAGTTGTTGGCTAGCGACATTTCCTACTCTTTTGCCTGCACAGGGGCTACAATTTCCCCACCTTGCCCGCCCTTCTCAACCCTCACACAGACTTACCAGCACTGGCCCCTGGCCAGCCACTGAATCTGGAAAGGAAGGAGGGGAGAAGGGGTCAGAGAAGAGGCGCCGCGCAAGGTTCTTCCTCCCTTCCTCCTTGCTGCAGTCCTTTTCTGTGTGTTGGTGCAGAAGGGACGGGAAAGGAATGTCACCAAGGGACTCTTGTCATCGTCATTTGCCATGTCTTGCTTAACCCTGGCAGGAAAAGGGAGTGAAGGGACATCCTGCGCTCTGGTACCCATTATGCAGTGGCTCCTCCGTCTTCACATCTTTTCTTTTGCATTTCCATCTGCTCATCTATCCCCACAGCTACCTCTGAAGAGCGTGTCATGTCAGGGAGATTCTTCATGATGGCCTGCTGCAGGCAAGAGAATCCTTGCTCCTGTGGTGCTGGGGGAGAAATGTGACCCAGTGACATTTCTTGGAAGCATTGTCTTATGTGGTGCTGCAGTATTTCTGGCACCTTCCCGCGGTAACAGGCAGCCTATATCCTGCCTACTCTATTCTGATGCTATGTTTTTCTGTTGATTTGTTTTTTAGCTGTCTTAACTTCTGTTTATATCCTTGCTCCAATGGTTTCTCCTCCTTCTCATGTCTTTAAACTCTTCCTTTCCACTGGCTTGTTTTTAGTCTCTGAGTGTGCCCACTCTTCTCCCTCTGTTAAGCCGCCTTTTTGTCACTGTGACCAAAATACCTGACAAGAACAGCTTAGAGGAGGAAAGATGTATTTGGCTCATAGTTTCCGAGGTTCAGCTCATGATTAGCTAGCTCCAAGGCAGAAGCATCATGTGCAGCAGAGGAAAGCTCTCAGTTTCCAGCAGGTGGAACACAGAGGGGCCGGGTGGGGCCAGGGACACACACAATCCTCCAGGCATGCCCCACCTCTGAACCCCACTGCACTGGGGGCATGCTTCCGACACTTGAGCTTTTGGGAAAGCATTCCACATCCAAGTCATATATACTGCCTAATCCCAAAAAGTCCCAGAATTTTCTCCCTCCTTCATCTCTGTACCTTACCTTCCAAACTCCTCCCTTGAGTGCCACGCACACGATCCATTGACTTTTCAACCTCACTGAGTCAGGCACCGCCTTCTGAAACATTACCAAAGCTACAGGATTTGCCAGAAGAACTCAACGGGCATATACCTGGCATCCAGACAGTTTGTTACCTGCCCTCTTCTCCAGCTGGAGTCTTCAGATGAGCCTCCAGAGCCCCTGTGGGTGATTCTTAAGTCTCCAGCACAGTGTCTGTGCTGCATTTCCATGCCCGACCTGGGCTGGGCTACCCTCCCCTCCCTCCCCTCCCCTCCCCTCGCATGCTGCTGTCCAGGTGCAACTCTCCGGTGCTCTCATTGGCCATGCAGTGTTTGCTGATTACTCCTTTTTGAAACATATCCATTGTTTCTTGTTTTTTTTCCATTCCTTTGACACTTAATGTGATCTTCCCTATTTGGTTACATGGATTTTTAATTCACGCCCTGTCTTTCCAATTTAGTTGTTTGCCTCATGAGAGCAGATGCTGTGTCTTATACCCCAGGAAATTATGGAGTCCAGTACAGTGTAGTTTTAAGAGTTGAGAACTTACGGCACACTCCTGTAATCCCAGTACTTGAGAGGCTGAGACAGGAGGATCACAGGTTTGAGGATAGCCTCAGCACACTAGTGAGACCCTGTTTCAAACAAAAAAATAAAAAGGGCTGAGGGTGTAGCTCGGAGGTAGACAACCCCTGGGTTCAATTCCTAGTACTGCGCGTACTCGTGCACACAAACACACACACACACACACACACACACACACACACACACACACACACAAAGATAAATAAAAAATAAAAATAAAAAGCTGGATGTGGTGGTACACACTTGTAATCCCAGTACTTGGGAGGCTGAGACGGGAGGATCCGGGTTCGCGGCCAGCCTCAGCTACCTAGTGAGGCACTCCGCAACTTAGTGAGACTCTGTTTCAAAATAAAGAATAAAAAACGAGGCTGGGGGTGTAGCTCGGAGGTAGAATGCCCCTGAGTTCAATCTCCAGTACCGGAAAAAAAAAAAAAAAGAATAAAAATAGGACTGGGGGTGTAGCTCGGAGGTAGAATGCCCCTGGGTTCCATCCCCAGTACTGCAAAAATAAATAAACAAATAAAACATAAATAAATAAAAATAAAATAGAGCTGGGGTAGCTCAGAGGTAGAACAGCCCTGTGTTGAAGCCCCAATATCAAC
>PVLC010008408.1:16412-52630 GCA_004027655.1 Graphiurus murinus | reverse complement strand
CTACAGATAAAACTTGAAAGTCCTTTTTAGTAAAACTTTACGTCCACATTTCAGAGCTAGCAAGTGGGTCATATTTATTTTTAAAAACAGCCTTATCGGGAAAAAAATTCATCTGCCACACAATTCACCCATTGGAAATGTGTACTTAACAGGTTTTTGGTATATTCGCAGGGCTGTGTAACTATCACCATTGTCAATTCAGACTACCGGTTACAATAAACACGTTTAATTTCTAAACTTTATATGTAGGAGTGTATCTGTATGTATGAAACATAAGCCTATTACTTTTTCAATTTTTATTTTTAGTATTGAGGGCTAAACCCAGGGGTGTTCTACCTCCAAGCTACCAAGCTATAACCCCAGCCCTTTTTCTTTCTTTTTTTTTTCTTGCAGTACTGGGGATTGAACTCAGGGGCATTCTACCTCCGAGCTACACCCTCAGCCCTATTTTTTATTCTTTATTTTGAAACTGGGTCTCACTAAGCTACAGAGTGCCTCACTAGGTAGCTGAGGCTGGTCTCAGCCTCCCAAATGCCGGGATTACAAGCATGCGCCACCACCCCCGGCTCCTGTTTTATTTTTGAAACAGGGTCTCACTAAATTCTGAGGGTCTTGTTAAGTTGCTGAGGCTGTGGAACGCTGTGGCTTTGAGCAGCATGGCCGGCCTGAAGTCACGGCCTTTCCAGCAGCCCAGGCTGCCCCTGCTCGCGCTGCCCCCAGCCTCCCCCCAGCTTCCCTGGGGCTTCTGCACAGCGCAGGAGCAGAGCTGAGATGCTGCATTCCGGAAGTCACCCTGCCTCTGTTATGCAAATGGCGCCTCCTGAGGACCACTCTCAGTGCTGCTAACTAAGAAGCCAAGACCGGGTACAGAAAGAGTCCCCTTGACCTATGACCCGAGGACCAAAGCCCAGCCCCGTGGCATCGCCACTGTTTCCTAGCAGGTCCCCACAGTACTTGGAGTGTTTTACGAGACAGTAGATAACAATTCTGTAGCTCTGAACTCTGAGCGAACTTCAAGACACGCAGGACACGTGTAGGGATACAGGATGAGTCCTTCCTGGCCACTCCCTTGGTTCTAAAGAGTTCTGCCAGGACCTCTGGGTTTGGTTCTCCTTAGTCTGGCTCCACAGAGCTGCATTTCTGTGTGCCATTAGTAGAACTGAAACTTGGCCAAAAAGAAGTATAATTATTGACGGTACCCCAGCACCATGCTGGGCATGTGGGAAACACATAAAGTCACTTAACGCACAATCCCTGAACTCAGAAAGCACCCAGGGGACAAAAGGTTAAGATCAGGAGGGTCAGAGCCACAGACTCAAGGAACTCGCAGCTTACAGACAGTGCTATCCGCTAGAGAGGAGAGGACCCTGCGGGAAGCTGAGCGAGGAAATCAGAGGTGTCCAGAGGTCAAGCAGGCAAGAGAGAACAGGAACAGGCCAGGTGCGAGCACTGACTACTCACGGAACACTTTCCTCTAACTTCTTGGTCCCTGGCATGAATCTCCTTCCGCTATACAAGTCTCCCCCAAATGGTGTCCCCCGCAGTCCTCATCCCACCAGGTGCAGCTTGAAGACAGAATCTGTGCCGAGAGGCCTGAGAATGCCACACTGCACGGGCCCACCCACAGACAGCGACACCTGGGCTGCACAAAGAGCCTGTGGCAGGGAAACCCTCTCTGGGTTACTCGGTCCAGGATTTCCCGCGTCAACTTGACCACAGTGCTCTTTTTGTCCATCCTGAAACACTACTGCTCAGAGGAGCACACTTGAGAGGGCGCCTTACCCCAGGCCTCTTTAGCAAGGCCTGGGCGGACAGGACGTGGGGACAGGGGACAAACCCACGTGAAGTTCACTCTCAAGCGAGGCAGCGGCAGACACAAAGGGAAGCGCCAACAGCCCCTGGTGGGACAGGACCAGGGGGAGCCAGAGGAGATTCCAGAGCTCTGGAAAGCTGACCTCAGTACAGACCGCCCTGCTGAGGCCACAAGCCAGTGTCTCGCGTGCCAGGTGCTGCCAGGTCTATAGCAAAGCCACCCAAAGCGCACAGGCGCGAGCAGCTGCTGGTTAACATTTCTGCTGCTCAGAAACTCTTACCTGGGGAAAGGTCTGGTAAGTCAGATCATAATTATATAATCTTTGAAGCAGACCTGTTTTCTCTACCTTCCAAGTTTAGGATTCTATATGGTGCACAGGACTCAGCTGCCCAGTGCTCCTGAGGCACTGGACGCCTGCTCTTCTCTGACCCAGGGGAGGCGGGGCAGTGGGAAGACTTCCCCATGGTGACCACGCTGCCGTGGAACGCGGTCTCTTAAGTCTTTTTTCCACTCCAACTGTGGAATCCAGATAATTCTGATGCTCTGGGAAAGCCTTCCCAGATGTCCTACTGTCCTGCCCAAACCATTAAAAAATCCCAGAAATTATACTTTGTGACCCAATTTGTCTTTCCCTCCTGGAAGGGGCACTTTTTTGCCCCTCAAATTTCTTTTGGTAATACAGTCAACTTAATAGATCACAAGATTTTCCAGGGAACTTTCATATTACATGCAAAATGTATACATGGCAATAGAATATAGTAAGTAGTGTTTGTCCATCCAGATGAAAACAAATCTCAAGACTCAAACAGGGGGAAGAGAAAACATTCTTAGGGCAATTTAGCCCAGAATCGTCGTCACTAAAACTGCAAGCGTATGGATGGTGCGCTCAGCCACCGCCTCCTCTGATGCACAGAAACACGATGCACACACTCCAAAATGGCACACCAACACAACAAATTACTTATTTAGGGCTTTGAGCTCTACTTCTCTACTTAAATACAGCTCAGTTTGAAACCTGGAAGAAACGCTTCCTCCCCACATCATAAAACCACATTCGGAAAGCCACATTTTCGGGGTCCTCCCTGACGCCAAGTCTTCCCCACCCTCGCTCAGCGAGTGTGTGAGCTGACAGCTCCTCTGTCTAAAGCTGCAAAGCATCAGCACTGGCCCAAGCGAGGGAGCTGCGTCCGAGCGGGCGGGAGGCGTTCGGGGGAGCTCAGATGCACCATCCTGCGTCCTGCGGTGCAGAGAGCTCGGTGTGTGTGTGGGGGTGCTCACCCAGGTGACTCTGCCTCCCCACAGGACTCTGGGTGGTGTCTGGAGACACTTTCCACTGGCACAACTGGGGGAAAGGGTGCTACTGTCATCTAGCAGGCAGAGGCCAGAGACAGCCCTAAGCACCTGACAACACACAGAACAGCCCCGGGACACGGGATCATCACGTCCAAAATGTCAAGAGTGCTAGGGTCAAGAAACTGCATTCAATAACAGAGCACATAAGCAAAACGATGTATGAGTCATCCTGAATGTAGTAATGACCACGAAGGAGTCAGCCATGGCGACATAACTGGACACCCCTGCTGATGGCCGCATCGTGAAGACTGTGACCCGGGAGGCCCACAGCCAGCCTCCAACCTGCCAACGCACGTGCAGGAGGAGGAACGTGCGGGACTGAAGCCCAGCGACCGGCCTCGTCCTCGCTACACATCATATTGTTATGAGAGCGGAAAACAGGGGGGTAGAATCGTTATCACTGTCTTGCTCTCTTCTTAAAACTGTAAAAAATAAGCAGAAGGTATGGGTGGGGGAACTAACTCCAAAGTGAAAACTGAGGAACCGCTCATAAATGAGGATGATTTCCTACACTCAAGGTCAACCATGATCATTCCTCGGTAGTTTATTATGACATAATGGTAGTCCAGAAAAAGGCACTTCTAGATTGCCACCAAATCTCTGTTCAAATAATCAAATACCATAATGTGCTCAGAAATGTTTACTCTTTTTCAGTGAGCTACATTGCAAGATTCACCCACACCGACAGAATTTAAGATCATCACAAAACTGTGGATTTCAAGAGATTCAGGAGTATTTGAGAAAGTAGTCTCTGAGATAAGGTAGAAACCAGCGCTGCAAGCAAGATGCAAGGAAAATTACCTCTACTGTCAATTCTCATTAGCTTTTCGAAATCCCCAAAGACACCGCAGGTCGCAGAGAAAGAAAGTAAGTAGTAACTCGGGTGAAAAACATTTTTATGCAATGCAGAAAGAAAACGAGGGTGAGTGATACATCAAAAAGCAAGGATATGAAAAGCGAAAAATGCTGCTAACTTTATACTAAATTTTAAAAATTGTGGACACCACACTGAAAGGCGTTCCGTGGGCCACAGGCTGTTTATAGTTCATGAGCTCTACTGCAGAATTAATATTAAAGTTTTAGAAGAAGGAAAAAAAAAAAAAACTAACCTTAAGGTTATCAAAGGTTTTGACAGTCTGCGCCAAGTCACTGGCACTCCTTGGCGATGCTGTCCCCTGTCCCCTAGGGCCTGAGGACACCCGTGAGCCGTCAATGACCTCAAGGCCAGAAAGCAAGGCCTCTGCACAGCTGCAGTGAGACTCCTTGGCCCTCTGACCCGATATCAGGTATGTCTTCAAACCTAAGACGGATAAAAGTCACAGTCAGCACAGATTGAAACGGCCGTCGGCTGGAACGCAGCTCCGTCTTGCTCTCCGCAGAGAACACGCTCCTGGAAGGTGGAAGTAAAGTGAAAACGTGAGTAGGTCATAGTTTACAGCCGCCTCCCCTGGGGAGGTCATCTCCCTCCACCACACACCACTTACTCAGACTGCACTTTCTGTGCACTGTTTACCTTCGGGGCTAAAGGAGCATTAAGAATTCCCCCATGAGGGGTCGTGCGGCCTCTGTGCTGGCAGCCAAGCACGTTGCTGGCTGGCTCTACCCCCTGCTCCACTGCTTAGGTTGATTTCCATCCGCAAATCCCCATTCCTGACATTTATAAGGGGTACGTCCCATGGGAGGGCGGCCTGGCACCCTGGCAGCTGCCCCCCGCTCCCCGCGCAGCTCCGGCCCTGCAGGAGGAAGCGCATTCGGGGTTTCCTGGAGAGAGGCTGAGCAGGGAGAGCTGAGGATTCAGAGCCCGAGCTGCCGCCCCTGACACCACGTTGGCAGGGCGCGCCAAGGGGAGCTGCCACGCTTGCTCTGCTGCAAGCATTCCTGAGGCCTGCCGTCACTTGGTGACTGGGACACCAGGTTGCTGTCACTCACCAAACATTTATTAAGCACTTCCTGTTTACAATACGCTGTGATGGGTGTGGGGAGGACGAGGACGGACCTGTCAGCTGTGTGGTGGCCCGTGTGGAGCTCGTCACCCGAGGAGGGGCCCAGACGACAAGCAGGTGTGCCTGCAATCAAGTTGCCCAGGCACAGGACAGCACAGGGGAGGGGGTGCTGTGCAAAGACTTGGGAAGGAAGCCGGGTGGTTTAAATGTGTTCGCGCCAAAATTCAGGGGTGGCCAATGTGTGGTAGTAAGAGGCAGGCCTGCAGGAGGGGTCAGGCTCAAGGGTCCTCTCGTGCTGGGATTACTCCTGTGTAAAAGAGGCCAGCCTGTCTGCCTTCCACTGTGGACATAACACTCCTCCCCTCTGGAGGATGCAGCCCTCCTCAGACAGCTGGACCCGTGCTGACGCTGGGACCTCGGACTTCCCAGCCTGTAAGGACCGGGAGACGTCATTTCTGTTCTTTGTAAATTACCCAGTGTGGGCATTCTGTTAGAGCAGCAAACAGGCCAAGACACACGGCCTTCTGAACGAGGCATCGCAAGCAACGCTGGCTCAGGGCCAAGTCACCAGGCAGCTGCTGTTCCAACAGTCCACGGAGTCCCTCGATAAAGGAGCTGTGGCAGGCACAGCGAGGGACAGAAGGCGTGGGTGAGAGCGGCCACACCTCCCGGGCATCCTCACAGGGCACCAGGGGAGCAGTGAAGAGAGTAACCAGCAGGCACAGGGAGCTGGGGGGGTGCCGGCCACAGTGGGTGCAAAGGGACCTGGGCACATGGAAGTCAGGAAGTAATGGTGGAAATGAGCAACCCACCCCCGACTGGCGGGGGTGGGTTGCTCATTCCAAGCCAGGGATGCAACGGGAAGGGTTTGCTTCTGGAGAGGGGACCTCAGAGTCGGGCTCTGGCTGCTTCGCCTCCGGACTGTGTGACCTGAGCAGGCGACTTCGTCCCCCTGCAACCTGGTGTCCTCATCCGGAGGGTGAGGCTGAAGGCTAAGATCAGGATTGCCCACAGGGCCAACGTGACGCTCCAACAGCCTTCCCAGCAGGGCCTGGCCCAGAGAATGTGCTCGATCGAGTCAGCCATTGTTATCAACATAGTGTCTGACCAGCTCGTAACCAGGAATCTTTTTCGTGTTTTTTTTTTTTTTTTTTTGTGTGTGTGTGTGTGTGTGTGTATAAAATCATGTGCAGAGCTGTTGAATTAATAATTCTCCAAATTTGTTTCTTTTCTTTTCTTTTTTTGCGGTACTGGGGATTGAACTCAGGGGCATTCTACCTCTGAGCTACACCCCCAGCCCTATTTTTTATTCTTTATTTTGAAACCGGGTCTCACTAAGTTGCGGAGTGCCTCACTAGGCAGCTGAGGCTCCAAATTTGTTTCTAACGTGGATTTCTCTTTAGGGAGATCTGAATGACCAGCTCATAGCAGGTGACAATACAACCTGCCAGTGCTGCAAAGGCCAGACATACGTAGTTGTTCACAGCAAGAAAGTCTGGTGAATACATTATTTTCTTTATTTGTGCATCAATATGGAAATCTAAACTTAAAGCAAAGCTCGTTGTCCAAACCGGAGGGACGTCAGCGTGACGCAGGATGGCAGGGCGAGCCGCCTGGTGGGACACACCTTGGGGAATATGTCAGGACTGTTACTGAGCGTGACTCAGTCAAAGCTTTAAGACTCAGGAGTTAATGATTTAATGAGTGCCCGCACACATGGACCCTGGGGCCCAAGTTCACCAGAATGGCTCTTCCGGAGCAGAAGGTCAAAACTAGGCAGCTAAACCATTTCTACTATTAAGTGCAGTGTGCACAGGAGAGTAATTAGGATTTCGTATGCTCTTTCCTGGCAATTGGCTTTCAACCTCCCCAGCACTAAGGCTTTTCTTTCATCAGCCTCACTTTACAAAGGCTGCAGAGAGGGGAGGCATTTCCTACTGTCTTCCTGTCAGGGAGGAATTTGTCTACAGCTGCGTGTGTCGGGATTAGCATGGGGACATCCCTGAGTGTTCTTCAGTACAGCTGGCCCTCCCCATTCATAGATTCTGCATTCATAAATCAAATCAATCATGGATCACAAATATTTGAAAAAAACAACTGCACCTGTCCTGAACACACACAAGCTTTTTGCCTTGTCTTTATTCCCTAAACAAAACAGTATCACAAATATTTATACAGCACTTATATCATCTTAGGCATTATAAATAATAGAGAAAACTTAAACTATATGGGAGGTTTGTGTAGTTCATATCCAAATATGCCATTTTCCATGAGGGACTCGAGCATCCTTGGATTTGGGGGTCTCCAGGGGGTCCTGGAACAAGTGCCCCACTGATACGGAGGGACAACTGTGCATCGTTAGTTCTTTGAGGGCAAAAACTGTGTCTTGCAGCTACTGGTGATCAACTTCTGTGAACTGTGTGTAATTTCAGTGAGTAACAGAGTGCTCATCCAAGATGAGTCTGGCGTCCTTTGCCCTGGTCTTTTTCTGCGGGGCTCTGGTTTTGAAGTGAGCAATCCTCAATTACCAAGAATCAAGAACCTGATTGTCACTGCAACAGAAAGAGAAGAAAGGACAGCTAGCAAGGAAAGAATGTCTGAAGATACAACTTGGGGGCTGGAAGCATAACATAACGAACGTCTAGAAGCTGACATCACTAATGATCTAAAACAATAAACACAAGAGAAGCAAACGGCGTGGGCTCCTTCATAAACATTCCAAATGTCTCTTCACTTAGTATTGTATTTTTCCTTATAACTTAGATTAAAACGGCCACGAAGCATGAAAATTACTTAAACTAAGATGCAATCAGTTAATAAGGAATATAAAGATTAAAAGCACTCTTAACCTTTCAAATAACCAGGGCTTATAAAGCTTAAGATAGTTTATAATTGCCTATTGCTTCTGTGTGAGAAGAACAAATCTTTTAGGTGTGAAAAAATAAACATTTCCATCTGTTCACATTTCTGGATGAGTGTAAGTCCTTCCATTCCTATAGGAAACAAACAGTCCAAGAACCAATTTGTTCTGGTTGGCCCAGTATTTGAGGATATATCACAGGTTCAGGCAGCAAATGGCTGTTGGTGAAATCTAACCCCTTTTTAAAAAATGAAGTCCCAAACAACAAAAAAAAATATGAGATAGATTTACCCAAGAAGGTAAAAGAAACAAAGAATGGACACCAGATCCTGTTAACTTGATCTCGATTTAGCCTAGTGAAGTTTTGAGAAGCACGTTCTCTCTCGCTCTCTGTGTCTCTCTCTCTCTCTCTCTGCCCTGTGGCTGAACGACACTCTCTACCCCCTGCTTCCCCTTTCCTTTGGGTCGTTGGTAAGCATGCTGCCATCAGGGCCAAATGCAGGTGCCTGGGCGCCCACTTAGTGACCATGTCGTGTTAGCCTCTTCTTTTTTGTTTTTGTGGTACTAAGGATTGAACCCAGAGGCATTCTACCATCAAGCTACACCCCCAGCCCAATTTTAATTCTAATTTGGAAACAGGGTCTCACTAAGTTGATAAGAGTCTCACTACTTGCTGAGGCTGTCCTCGAATCTGCAATCCTCCTATCTCGGCCTCTCAAGTACTAGGGTTACAGGGGTGTGCCACCTCGTCTGGCTGTGCCGCCCTCTTCCAATGTCCACGCTTAGTGTTATAAACGCTGCACTGCTGAAGCTGTACTGTTCAAGGCTGACACCTCGAGTTCCAGAGGCTGCGCCCCCACCTCAACGCCCTTGAGCTGTGGCTTAAAACCCGCAGCCTCCACCAGGGCTCTGAGAGATCACATCTGGCACTCCCACAAAGAGCCTGCCGGGGACTCTTCTGTTCATTTGCACATTCCCTCAACCACTTACTCCACAAATTAAATAGGTATCTAGTCCCAACTGAGGGTTAGGACTTGGGCTAAAAGCCATGGAGAAGGAGGAAAAGCACTTTGGCTGTAGAAACTGAGGCAATGAAAACTACTTTAGCTCAGTCCCCTCGGCTTTGAGATGGGGATACTGGAGCAGACACCCGAGCCAGGTCCCGGGCTGCTGTGAGCATGAAGGGAGTCGGTATGTGGAAAGAGGGAAACACAGAAGAGGGAGACCACGTGTTTGAGAGGGAGACCACGCGTCTGAGAGGGAGACCATGTGTTTGAGAGGGAGACCACGTGTTTGAGAGGGAGACCACGTGTTTGAGAGGGAGACCACGTGTTTGAGAGGGAGACCACGCGTCTGAGAGGAAGACCACGTGTCTGAGAGGGAGACCACGCGTCTGAGAGGAAGACCACGTGTCTGAGAGGGAGACCACGCGTCTGAGACGCCTTGGCAGTGCTCAGGAGCAGCTTGAGTACGAGAAGGGCACCGATAATTGCCCACGAGAGCCGTGGCTGGCAGCAGAGGCGGGGACCAAGAATGAGCGGGGACACAAATCTCAAGAGGAGGGAGTGCACGCATCCCAGTCACGCGCTGGCAGGACATGCAGAAGTGACAGAGACATTTACAGTGGATTCAGACCACGAAAGGGAAATGGAGGTCCTGGATAACTCCTATGAATACTGTAAGACACCAGAGTCCAAGTAATCGGAAGAGGCCATGGACCACGGGGAGGAAGGGCATCAGGGACCGAGACGGGGGACAACTAACTGACCACTCTTCTGCAAATGGTAACAACACGAGAGGGAGGGGAGGTCAGGCCGCCCATGCGGTGCGTGCTGGGGACCAGAAGGCCCCGAGAAATCACCGTTAACTTGAAGGCTAGAGGCGCAAAGTTAAGTACAGAATAGACACAATAAATAAATAATAAATAAATAAGAAGTACAAAAACAGGATAAAAAATATATATATAACAAAATATTACTGATTCAAAGACTATGTTATAAGTATAAATTTAAGAAACAAATGCAACGTGAGATCAGTTTAAAAAATCGGGAGGAAAGAAAAAAATGCAACTAATGTCGCAAAAAAAGAAAAAAAAAAAAGTTAAAGAAACCAGACTCCGAGAAGGTGGCAGAGCCAGAGGAGGCATATCAAAAGAGAGAAATAAAGTAAAAGGAATACAGAGTTCTTCAAATGCTAAGTGAACTAGGCTGAGAGATGACAACACCATTAGCCCCAGGAGAAAATCCTCAGGATCCCTCTGTTGAGGCCAAGATGCCTGCACCCACCGTATGTAAAACATGGAGATGGAGTCACGGGAAATAAATCAGAGCAGGCTGACCGGCAGCCACAGCCCAGGGGTGGCTCCTGCCCAGTCAGACCAAGGGCCTGCTAGACATTGATAAAAACAGCCCTAACACCTCAGCCACACGGACCTTGGCTCAGAAGACTGACAGAGGTGGGACCAGAGGCAGAACTTGCCGAGGCGGCTTCCGATCACGGCCTGGAAGGTCCCCAGAGCAATGAGATGACAGGCAGGGAGCAAGTTACTGGGCTGGGTGGAACACAGGCACCCTGCCACCCAATAGCCATGGAAACGTCCAGTTCAGGAGCCTCCAGCCACGTGCAGCTACTGAGCACTGGGAATGGGGCTGCTACGGCTGAGGACCTGGACTCATGTTTTTTAACTGTAATTTAGATTTTAAGTCGTTACGGGTGCCTGGCAGCTACCGATCAAACAGTGAAGATCCACGCCCTTCTGTATTGGTGGAAAGA
The DNA here is from genome assembly GCA_004027655.1 of Graphiurus murinus. Lineage (NCBI taxonomy): Eukaryota > Metazoa > Chordata > Mammalia > Rodentia > Gliridae > Graphiurus > Graphiurus murinus. The sequence goes on along the minus strand of PVLC010008408.1, from coordinate 41,889 downwards.
AATGAACTGGGAACAGAAAGCTCACCCTTATCTTTATTAAACAGACTCGAGGTGGTAAAAACCATCGAAAGAAGTAGGATAAAAACGGGAAACTAAGTGGGAAATCAGTAAGTATTATTTCTTGTTTGTTATAGCTGACATTCAGTAGCAAAAACAAAGGGAAATTGCCTTCTACCTTAAGAGCAGGAATAGCCAGTTCAAAAACAAAATACTGAGAGAAAACAAACAAAATGGTAGACAATCTCTAAGAATAAAGAAAGAAGAGAACTTGGGTAAATTTGAGTATTTTCAAAAAACCTTCAAATGGAATGAAAAAATGATTCAAAAATCTAATTCAGAGTCTATATCTAGATAGCTTGATCTTGCTTGACATATGTAATTCCTTAAGATACTTATGATACAAATATTTATAAGATATGCCACATTTCTGCCTTGTTATGTGCTTGAAATTTTACTGTGTGGTTCCTAAAAACAGGTGGTAAAACAAACACCCAAGCTCTCTGATCTTTTACACCTATTACGAGCAATCTATGCATTATGACACACCACTGCACAAATGACCGTGTTGGGGGTGGGGGTCTGACACCACAGGGCCTGCATGTTTAACTAGGCACAGAGCCACGGTGCTAAGAGGACTGGGCAGGGACCGCTAGGCGGGGAGGGAACAGGTGTTCCAGGAAAGGTGTTACTACACCGTACTGTGAGCTGAACCTCAGCCCCAGGCAAATTCACAAAGCCAACAGAATCCAGTCCGGGTCACCTCAGCTGACCTCTGCTGTCTGCCTTCCTTCTCTAGGACCCCACTGCCTCTGAGAAGGAGGCTGTGCAGGTGCTGTGCAATCCCACTGTGCTCCAGGGTGGCCCTGAGAGAGGTAAGTGGGGGTCACAGGCCAAACTCCTGCCAACCGCCCCACGCCCTGCCTGGTCCAGGAAATTACCCCCATAGCTGGTTGATTTGCATATTGTACCTTTCTGACATGAATGTGTGTGGCAATCTGGTCCCCCAGTCACACAGCAGAAATCCCCAGATCACTGACAGCCAGCGAGGTTTCCGCAGGGCATCGCCCAGCGGCGTCTCCACACTGATGCCACAGGTGCCAGTTAGAGGATCTGCTGACTGTTGTCTGGGGTTCATCAACATCTCTGTTGGGTCCTTCACAATACTTCAAATCCTCTCGAGTGCCTCCAGTCTGAGCACCTGCAGTCCCTAGTGAAGGCTAGCACAAGGGACATTCATGTATATAAAGAATTGAAAGTATGTCTCTACCACTGCGCTGTTTGCAAATCACTGCTTGAAAACCAAAGAAGGGTAAAACAAAGTACTGAAGGCACATGCCACCTCTCTGGAAACAGATCAGCTTCCCTCCACTGGTCCTGAGTGCCACCACAGGTCACACTAGACACCAGTGATAAAATGACGAATGCGGGATACAATTGCCCCTAACTCCATGGAACTGGCAGCGGGAAGGACCGAGAAACAAGGTCCCAAAGGTCACACATTGGCGATTGTGAATGAGAGTCACCAAGAAGAAAGCTGTGCACAATTTGAAACAGCAAGAGAGCCGGGGACTGGATCAGAGCAACCTGACAAGTTACGCGAAGCAGAGAGCGCGTGGCACACAGCCATCATGGCGCGAGGGCACCGGCCTAGGAAGACGCACACAGAGGAGTCCACGTGGGAGGAGCGCAGCACGTTCGGCTGGCGGAACCGAGGCCACTGTCGCTGAGCTGAGTGAGGGGAGGGAGTGTGGCACTGGACGCGGCTGCAGAGGTGGGCAGGGCCCTGGGAGCCCCCACAGGTGTCCAAGTCCCACGCTGGGCCTGCGGTAGGCCGCCACAGAGTTGTAAGTAAGAGGGTGCAGGATCCAGTTTCTTTCCATTTTCATTTGTTTTAAACTTTCTCATTTGAACTAATTTTAGACAGAGAACCAACATAAATATAACATAAGGAGTTTTTTTTGTTTTTTTTTAAATCCCCTGCCCCATTTCTCCAAATGTGAATATCTTATTGTTCTGTGTCAAGCATAGTACAATAATCAAGTACAGGAAATTAACACTAGGACAACAGTATTAACTAGACTACAGACTTTATTTAAATTTCACTTTATTTAACTTTTTTTTGTCTGATTTCTGTACCAGCATCTATCCAGGACCCCACATTGCTGGTTGTTTTTTTGTTTTGTTTTGTTTTCGATTTTTGTGGAACTAGAGATTGATCCCAGAGGTTCTCTAGTGCTGAGCTATATCCCTAGACTTTTATTCTTTATGTTCAGACAAGATGTTGCTAAATTGTCCGGGCTAGCCTTTACCTTGTGATCCTCCTGCCTCAGCCTCCCAAGAAGCTATGATTACAGGTGTGCAGCACGGCACTGGGCTGGCTGCTCAAGCTAAAGGTGGCAAATGGGCTCGGAGGTAAGATTAGCAGCCAGGGCTCCTGCTGATGCTGCTGTGTGTGGTCCAGACAAAGATGGAGCGGCCTGGCCTGATGGCTCTGCAGGACACAAGCACACAGATCGCGATTTAAAGTGGAGGCAGAATGGACAGGATGGGCGGTACAGGAGCAGAAGTGCTCCCCAGATTCTGTCTTCTGTATGTGGGTGGAGGATGATACATTCACTAATGAGTTGGATCTCAGGAGATAAAAGCTTTGGGACCCCTGGAGTGGAAAACACTGATGACACACCCAAGTGAGGGTGCTGAGGAGGTGGGGAGGTGAATGGATGGAAGAGTTTACACACTGAGAAATCAATTCATGAATTAAAGCCTATTTTGAAGGTAAAGGGGAGAGAAGAGAGGGGAGTAGAATAATGTGAAGTTCTGTCAATTCCTGGAGATGAAGTATATAAAGAACTCCTATAAATACAATGATAAAAAGATACGTAATTCAATATTTTGAAAGGTAAAGAATCTGAATAGATATTTCTCCAAAGAAGATATAAAAATGGCCATAGAACAAGCGAAAAGATGCTCAACATCATTAGTCATCAGGAAAATGCAAATCAAAACCAAGAGATATCACTTTACACCCTCCAGGACGGCAACACTCAAAAAACCAGATAACAGCAAGTGTTGACAAGGATGAAGAGAACCCAGAACGCATTGCTGATGGGAATGTAAAATAGTGCTGCAACCATGGAAAATAGTCCACCAATTCCTCAAAATGCTAATAAACGGAGTTAACATATGACCCAGGAATTCCATTCATAGTTATGTACCCAAGATAAATAAAACATTCATCCACATAAAAACTTGTAAGCTAAGATTATTAGCAGCATTATTCATAATAGTCAACAAGTAGGAAAAACCCAAAGGCCCATCAACTGATGGTCTCTCGATACAATCAGTCACAGAAAGGAATGAAGCACCAATACATGCTCCAACACAGGAACCTTGAAAACCTTGCGCTGAGTGAAAGAAGCCAGACACGGAGGGTCACATGTTGGATGATTCCGTTTCTATAAATGTCCTGAGGAAAAAGCGTGGGGAAGACTTGTTTTACGGGTTTCTACTACCTCTCAAAAAGCTACCGTGGTTAAGACAGTAGAACCACGACGCAAAGGCAAACAAGAGGATGGAGGAGTCAAGAGGTCATAAAGGTTCTCACACGGGGACGCGTGATTTGTGGTAAGAGTGCCCCTACAGAGCAGGAGGGAAGGGTGGCCTTAAAGAAGAGTGTTCAGCTCCGGGCAGATACCTGTTGCTTCCTGTGCTTTCAATTCCAATGTGTATTTGAAAAAATGCCCCATATCAGTCATTTAAGAAATGCAAATTAAAAACCATAGTGAGCTATCACTATATACCTATTTGTATGACTAAAATGAGAACTACAACATCGCATGCTGATGAAAATATGGAGTAGTGGGAACTCATCACACACTGCTGATGGCATTACAAAGTGGAATAACCACCGTGGGAAAACCATCCACCGGTTACTAATACGTACACTCAACCACATGCCCCCACAATCCCAAACCTGGATATTCACCTCTGAGAAATTAAACCCTAGGCTCACCCAAAACACTATACATGAATGTTTATAGCAACCCTATTCATAATTTTCAAACCTGGAAACAAACCTAAAAGTCCTTCAGTGGTGAACAGATCCACTGTGGCCCATCCCCACAGTGGAATATTACTCAGCACGCAGGGAATGCGCTGCAGATAGACGCACTGACTAGGAGGAAACTCACAAGTCTCATATTAAGTGAAGTCTTAAAAGGATGGCTCCATCCTGGTGACATGTGCTGAAACACGCCCAGGTTGTTGTTGCCCAGAGGTGGCCTATAACGGGTCAACACAAGGGAAAGATTTGGGGGGGAGTGATGGAACTGTTCCATATCCTGACTGTACTGGTGGCTACAAAATCTGTACACGTGTTAAAATCCGTGGGACCGTATACCAAGAGAAAAAAAAGGCACTTTACAAAAGATAATTAATCAAATAAAACGATACACGCCTTGCCATACAGTCTTGGGATTCCAATCCATGCCTCTACTTATGAGGAGTCAGAACATCTATGCAAACTCAGACTTGTACACAGTGTTCAGAGCGGCTCTGTTTGTTTCGGCCCGGCAGTGGAAGCGAGCCAGATGTGCAGCAGCTGGTGAGAGTCAACAGACTGCGGTATGTCCATACCTTGGCACGGGCTCGGGACGAGGGAACCAAACACTGGACCCCTGCTGCACTGTGGGTGAGCCAGGACTCGACCGCGGAGTGAAGGAAGTCAGACGCAGAGGCCTGCAGAACGCACCACCCCGGTTATTTGAAATGTCTAGAAAAGGCAGGCCTAGGGAGACAGCGGCTTCGCGGGCGGGGGCTGGGGCGGGGGCAGGGGCAGGGGCAGGGGCTGGGGCAGGGGCAGGGGCAGGGGCTGGGGCTGGGGCAGCGGCTGCCTGGCAGTGAGCAGGGGTATCTGGTGGGGTGATGGGAATGCTACTAAACCACAACAGTGAAGCTATACACTTCTCTAAATTTTCTAAAAATGAGTAAATTGCACACTTTTTTTTTGGGTGTGTTACTGGAGATTGAACCCAGGGGCATTCTACTTCTGAGCTATATCCCTCAGCCCTATTTTATTTTTTATTTTGAGACAGGGTCTCACTAAGTTGCTGAGGCTGTCCTTGAACCTACAATCCTCCCGTTTCAGCCTCCTAAATACTGGGATTACAGGCGTGTGCCACCATACCCAGCTTGAATTGTACATTATTAAAAGTTGGGATGTATAATATGCAAATGTATAATATGCTTAATAAAACTGTTAAGAAATAGTGGCCAGATAATCCCTATTTTTTATTTTATTTTATTTTATTTTTTTATTTTTTGCGGTACTGGGGATTGAACTCAGGGGTATTCTACCTCCGAGCTACACCCCCAGCCCTATTTTTTTTTATTCTTTATTTTGAAACCGAGTCTCACTAAGTTGCGGAGTGCCTCACTAGGTAGCTGAGGCTGGCCGAGAACCCGGATCCTCTGGTCTCAGCCTCCCGAATGCTGGGATTACAAGCGTGTGCCACCACGCCCGGCTAATCCCTATTTTTTAAATGAAAAGCTGGATCCCTCTCTCACAGCCAATTTCATGTGGATTACAGACATAAGTCTAGAAAGCTAAACAATAAAGCATTTAGAAAATAATAGAAGAATTTTATGACCTCAGAGGTAGAAAACAAGATATAAAAAGTACCAGCCACCAGGGACACAAGGGGACCTTCTAGGATGTTCTATTTCATCTGGGCTGGTTAGGAATGTGTTACTTTGTAATAATTCTTCAAATTGTACACTAAAAATTCACATTGTTATCTATGCATATTGTACTTCAATGCAAAAATACTGTAAAAAGCAGGCACTCAAACTCTTCAAAAGTGCCAATATCACAAAGGGAGAAAGAGAGAGGGCCTGGGGCACTGTATGAGATCAAAGGAGACCAAACAGACGTGATGACTAAAGCAACGCGTTATCCCTGACTCCATGAAAATGATAAACGCTCTAAAGGTTGACACTGCACAGTGGGGGAGATCTGCATATGAACTATATATTTGACAAGCATATTTTGTCAACTTTCAATTTCTTGAGTGTGATATGTTTTGTCTGCACAGTGGAATGTCCTTGTTCTTAGAAGATACAGACTGAAGAATTTAAGGGTGCTGGGCCAGGGATGCCTGCAATTTACTCTGCAACAGTTCAATGAAAAAGAAAAGAGGACAGATATAGCCAGGCAGGTAGCGCTTCACAGTCACTCCAGAGGCTGAGGCAGGAGGGTCGCTTGAGCCCAGGCCAGCTTGGACAGCAGAGAGAGAACCCACCTCACAAAACAAACAAGCCCGGCGTGGTGGCGCACGCTTGTAATCCCAGCATTCGGGAGACTGAGACCGGAGGATCCGGGTTCGAGGCTAGCCTCAGCTACCTAGTGAGGCACTCCGGAACTTAGTGAGACTCGGTTTCAAAATAAAGAATAAAAAATAGGGCTGGGGGTATAGCTGGGAGGTAGAACGCCCCTGAGTTCAATCCCCAGTACCACACACACAAAAAAGGATAGATATAGACGGACAGACAGATAGATAGACAGACACACACATATACAGAGACATGTATATACAGAGACGTATACACATACACACATATATAAAGGAAATGTATACACACACATATAAGGATATAGAACACAAGCATATGTGTGTATAAATAACTACATTTAGACAGAGTGAATGTACAAATTTGGCAAAATGTTAACAGTAAATCTATGTAAAGTGGTGTTCATTATACTATTCAAAAGAAATATAATTATTTCTTTTCTGTATGTTTGAAATTTATCAAAATAAGCTGGGAAGAAGAGTAGAACAAACTAAAAAGCAGGAACAACCCAACGCCCCCAAGCCAGGTGCTCGAAGGCACACATCTGGGTAAGAAAACCAGAAAGAAGAGCGAGGGTCTCACCCTGGGTAACATCAAGACCGCCGCCACCTGTGGCCAGGAGAGAAGGAGAGGAGGCATGTGGAGGGGCTGGCTGCTCTCTTTTGCAACCCGGCTGGTAGAGACAGGGATGGTCACTTTATAATAATCAGACTGAGCCAGGCGTAGTGGCCCACGCCTGTAATCCCAGTACTTAGGAGGCTGAGAAAGGAGGATCACAGGTTTGAGGACGGCCTTAGAAATGTAGTGAGATTCTTAGCAATCTAGCAAGACCTTATTTCAAAAATTAAATAAAAAATAAAAAATAAATGGGGGAGTAGCTTGGAGGTAGGATGCCCCTGGGTTCAACCTCTAGTATCACATACATGCACACACAAAAAATAATAATGATCAGACTGTACCTATTTTATGCAGTCTTCCATATCTGTACCATACTTCACATTTTTAGAAAAGAGGTCTTAATCAGGAGGATCGCAGGTTTGTGGCCGGCCTCAGCTACTGAGCGAGGCCCTCCACAATTTAGTGAGACCCTGTTTTAAAATAAAGAATTTTTTTAAAAAGGGCTAGGGGTGTAGCTTGGAGGTATAATGCCCCTGGGTTCAATCTCCAGCACCGGGGGAAAAAAAAAAAGAGGTTTGACAAAAGCACAAACAGACTGAACAGGTAGAGTGGCCTGCCAGATTATGGGAAGCAAATTAGAACCTGACTCTGAAGGAGCAGAGGGCGGCTCTGTCGCTCAGCCCCAGGCTACCAAGGCTTGGCTACCACCACTGGCCGCCCCTGCCTACCCACGCAGTCATAACGATGCTGCTGCCACCGAGCTGGGAGCACTCTCCTGAAAACACGCCCGCTTACATTTCAGACTCGTGCATTAAAGGTGCTACAAGGTGGTCACTCTTTGTGAAACAAAGTTGTTTCCAGGAAGTTATTTTCCCATAAGTCACATATAAACACTTGCCAAAAAATGTTTAAAACTCCCATAGGTTTTGGTTCTCAATTATTTTCCCCTACTATTGCTACGAAGATAACAGATGAAAATATTTGGCCTGGCATGGTAGCGCATACCTAAAATATTAGTACTTGGGAGGCTGAGACAGGAAGATTGCAGGTTCAAGGGCAGCCTCAGCAAGTTAGCAAAACTCTCAGCAACCTAGCAAGACCCTGTTTCAAGATAAAAAATAAAACAGGGCTAGGAGTATAGCTCAGAGGTAGAGTGCCCCTGTGTTCAATTCAAAGTGCCACACATACATACACCCAAAATTTGTAGTATTCACTTCTTATTTACAGCTTCTTGGAATGTAATTCCAGTTGAGCTGGTCAGCAGACTCATTTGTTACAGCATCAACTAGCCAGGTTCTAACTGGAATTCACGTCCAGGACAGAGGAACCCTGGGCGCTCTACTGGAGTCACCTCGGCAGGCGGACACCCGCACGGAGGCTGCGCTGCAGCTCCTGGGCACCAGAGCCAAACTGCCCTGCTCCGATCCCAATCCTCCATGGACGGCTTGCCGCCTGAAGCAATTACTTAACCCCTCTGGGCCCCCATCCCCTAGTTTGGCGGGCTACAATGACACCTCCTACCTTACAGGGCTGCGAGGATTGAGTAAATATTCCTAAAGTGCTGAGAACTGTGTTTGGCATGGGTTATTAGCACTGCCTCTGGCCTCTTCTAAAATGTTATTGCTTGGTGACCAGCTTGGCTGAAAACAGAGAAAAGCTATTTGTCACAGATGCAGATGGGTGGAATAACCAACGATCCAGTGTCACCCACAGCTGCAGGACCGACGGCGCCCGTGCCAGCAAGGTGAGCCAGCAGGCCAGGCACAGCCCCTGCCTTCCAGATCCCGGGGCAACCATCCTGCGGCTCTGGCTACAAGAAGCGCCAGCTTAGCCGAGCGGATACAGTGACTCCAGCACAGCCCCCCCTTCATCCACACAAGTCCCTCTTTTCAACCATTCCCAATTTCCAAAACAAGTCAATAGTGACCAGGCTCCAGCTAACACAATGCCGCGATCCCTCTTACAACCCAACCATGCGAACCCTCTCTCCAAAACATGTCCATTCCCCTCTAGCTGAGTCACCTGTGGGATGAGGTGACAATGGCGGTTACGAGACACGGCTGGAGAGCTGACAGCGTCCTGAGATAACTGCAGAATGCTGTCGACCCTGCGCTGGAGCGCGAAGCACCCAGAATACAAGACGGAAGCGCTCACCAGCACACCAGCTGCCAGCCACAGTCACATGTGGCACGGTGTCTGCAGCCGGAGTGGCCACCTCGTCAAGGTTATGACACCCAATGCCACTCTCCAAGACTCTCGTCACCTACACAAGCCGGACAATGGGCTGATGCAGCTGGCGTCCCTCAAGTCCTTCACAGTGGCGCTGACCTCTGCCACCCTAGGAATGTGGGGTTGCCCCGGCTTACTATGTGGGTAGGCAGAGGTCGTTCTAGAGGCTTCCATGTGGCCTTTCCCAAAGCGCCCTCTCCAGCCGGGGAGACAATGTTAGAATGCAACCTTTGCCGGGGAGGTATATTTCAGTTACACTTTTCAGAACTGGAGAATGGGATAGCTTGATATAGCCGAGTAATTACTTAACACATGATGTGCAATGATATATGGGTATTAACTATTACATAGTAGTAATTATTCTTAGGTTGACGAAAAGTAATGTAGGTGTAGTTGATGTGTTGAGTGATTATGTGTGCCCGCTCAAAAGTCAGCCGTGATCATTCATGACACAAAACAAAGCCAAATGTGCACGCACACTCACTCTGCCCTACAAAGGCCGGGCGTGCGTCACGCTAGTCACACAGAGGAAAGGGAGGCCCCCAGAGCTGCACTGTCTCAGGGAATCCTCACATTCTCCTCCTGTTCAGGGAGACTTTCATTCTTCCTGGGTTTCTTCTGACTCTTTTCATGATTGCACCACCAGACCTCCAACTTCTCAGGGACTCCAAGCGGCTCCAGCCTGCCTGTCCTCGCCGCAGACAAGCCAGCTAGCTCCTCACGGTCCTGCGGCAGGGCAGGCCTGAGCTTCCTCGGGCAGCAGGAGCTCAGGGGCATTCTACCTCTAAGGTACACCCCAGCTCTATTTTATCTTTTATTTTGAAACAGGGTCTAAGTTGCTGAAGCTGGCCTCAAACCTGTGATCCTCCTGTCTCAGCCTCCCAAGTCCTGGGATTATAGCCACCACGTCCATCCAGCCGCATGGCTGCTTTTAAGACATTCACTGTCGAAAGCGCTGAGCACCGTGCTATTCCCTGGTTCCTTGTTGACTTGAAAAGGAATTGCTCACAAGGACGCTATTCCTCCAACAAGCATTCAAGGAGTGTCTTCTGAGTGTGCGACACTGACTCCAGGTTAGGGTATTAAAACACATCTTTTCACTGGTTGATTGAACTGTCTCTAACAGGGGCGCTGGCATGGCACCTTTCAACGTCATTGCCTCATTTGATTTTCCGATGAGACAGGTAAGATGAGTCGGCCGCGGGGAGGTGAGGGCGTGGATGGCAGGGGTAGCACTGATCCCCAGCGTTCAGATCTAACTCAGGGGTGAACAGCGACCCAAAGCCTCAGGATAGAAATACCACAGGAGGTAAGGTAGACAATCAGACGCAGAGAGGAAAATCACACCCCAGCTCCGAGGGCCAGAGGGGTCCCAGGACTTCCCACTGGACAGTAGGGTCTAGAAAGACCAAGTTTGGGCCGGAGCGCTCTCTGAGTAGGGAAGCCATTCCACTCACAATTCTGTTTCTACTCTTACTTTTTCCTTCTAAAAGGCTATACTCTTTCCTACATGTTTAGATGTATTGCTGAACTAAGGAACACTTGATTGCAGCAGCATATAACTCTAGAATCACAAATTAAATACTAGCAAATTCTCTCTTTTATACTACTATTCTAAGGTCAGTGCTAGTATTCAAAAATAATGTGTACAGAAATATTTGTTGATTTATAAGTTTAAACTAAAATTTTCTTTTTGTCTTTATCTGAATTCTTTTTCTTTTTTTTTTCTTTTTTTTTGTGGTACTGGGGATTGAACTCAGGGGCATTCTACCTCCAAGCTATACCCCCGTCCTATTTTTTTTATTCTTTATTTTGAAACAGGGTCTCACTAAGTTGCAGAGGGCCTCACTAAGTAGCTGAGGCTGGCCACGAACCCGGATCCTCCGGTCTCAGCCTCCCGAATGCTGGGATTACAAGCGTGCGCCACCACGTCCGGCTCTGAATTCATTTTTAAAAAAGAAGAAGGTAGAAAAAGAAAAAAGGAGTCAAGCACAGTGGCACACACCTGTAATCCCAGTTACTTCGGAGGCTGAGGCAGGAAGATTGAAAGTTTAAGGCCAGCACGGGCAACTTATTGAGTCCTTGTCTCAAACAGGGCTGGGAATGTAGCTCAGTGGTAAAGCATCTCTGGGTTCAATTCCAAGAACCACAAAAGGAAAAAAGAAAGAAGGAAAGGAAAAGGAAAAATATTTTTATAATCCTTCCTTCCACTATTACTAGATTAAATGATTTTTTAAACTGAAATTTTAGGATATTTTGTCCTTTCAATGCTTTGGGAACTAGTATACTAACAGTTCATTATGAAAAATACGTTAAGAAATTACAAGGTCAAGCCAGATATGGTGATGGTGGTGGTAGTGCAAGCTGTGATCCCAGTACTTGGGAGGTTAAGATAGGAAGATCCCAGGTTTAAGGTCAGCCTCATCAACTTAGCAAGACCTTCAGCAATTTTTGTGGTTTCAAAATGAAAAAAATAGGGCTGGTGGTGTAGCTCAGAGGTAGATTGCCCCTGGGTTCAACCCCAGTACCACAAAAAGAAAAAAACAAGGTCAACTAAGTATCTCTGCGACCTTGGGCAGCACATGAATTTCCATAGACCTCAGTTTTTTCCTTTAAAAAAAACAAAATAGCTTATCTAGAATCATCTGAACTATAAAGCATCTTTTGTTAATTCTTAAAGTATTAGGATTTATAAAATAAATAAGATTCTATGATATGATGGGGTAATTTTTTTTTTTTTGGTACCAGGAATTGAACCCATGGGTGTTCTACCTCTGAGCTACACGACACCTCCAGTCCTGTTTTATTGTGAATTTTGAAACAAGATTTCACTAGGTTGTTGAGGGTCTAGCTAAGTTTCTGAGAATAGCCTGGAACCTGTGGTCCTCCTGTCTCGGCCTCCAAAATACTGAGATTACAGACATGTGCTATCATGCCTGAGCGATGGGGTCATTTTTTATCCAAGATGTTTACCAATCAATACATAGCAAAGGAAGTCTGGAAAAGGACTCCCAAAGAGAAAGAGTTTTATAATAAAGCCCGGATTTCTCTGCTTAAACCTATGGAGTCAATCATTTAAAATCTAGTTACCAGGGAAACCACAGTTTGCTATCAACAACCCACTGTATTTCATCGTTAGCCTCAAGTGAGGTTTACAGCCACTTGACTGTAAATCAATTTTCGCTCTGGAAACTGTAAAACCCTATAGAGAAAGCTGCTCTGTTTTAAAAGGAGATTCGCAAGAGCGCATCCCTTGTGAGCCATGTGCGTTTAACGAATGTCTCTAGCCTGGGACCCAGGTCTCTACCCGCTGGGCTTTCAGGACCTGGCTCTGTGGCCACACCCGCACTCAGGACAGGCAGGTGGACTCTCCCACTGCCTCTACAGACCTCAGGACAGTAAGTCTCTCTCCAGACGATCACCCCACTTTCCAGCCTCCTGGCTCCCTCTGGGACTTGGGTTCCTTGAGAGAGGGGCCTGGGCTGGCTCTATGTTGCTCATGAAGCCAGCATGTAATCAATATTTATTAACCTCTATAAATTAACTTAATCTTCTTAGTTTATGGGTACAAATACAAATTACAAAAACATCATAACATCACGACTCGTTCTCTGGACCAAGACTTGAATGAAAGGGTCTAGTGCCATTTTTAGATTCTTTAAAACTATGTGAGAAGCAGCTGAGGAGACTAAGAAGCCATGGCGCCTGAGCGAGGGCGGGCCACGCTAGCTCTGCTCTAACAAGGAGGAGCTGAGTGATTTTGCCTCCCAATTTTCTTGATCTGTCCAAGAGGGGAAGATTTCAGATAATAACCACCTTTGAAAAATCCAAGAGTAATTGGTGATAAGAATTGGGCAGGGCTTCAGGCCCCACCCACAGCGCATGTCACACACACTGCGCATGAGCAGCGGCCACTCTCGCACTCTTCATGAAGGGAAACTGTGTCAGCCCGCATGCGCGACTGCTCCTGCGCGCTCCAAGTACTGGTGACTTAAAGGAAGACGCCAACATCCCGCTCAGCTGGGAGGAGTCATGAGTGAGTTCTAACGATCAGGCTGCCAGCTACCTCCAAAGAGCATTAAATGTGTATGCTTCATGAAAAAGCTCTGAGACTGCTTTACTGCCCTTTATTTTAAACCTAGTCAGACCTCTTATTAGAAATAAGGTTCTCTAAAATTTCTGGGCTACTAGTCAACATAAATATATATATTTTTTGTACTGGAGGTTGAACCCAGAGGCATTCTACCTCTGAGCTACACCCCCAGCCCTATTTTATCTTATTAAATTTGAAACAGGGTCTCACTAAGTTGCTGAGACTGTCCTTGAACCTACGATTCTTCTGAATCTGTCTCCCAAATATTGGAATTACGGGCTTGTCCCACTACACCTGGCTAATGTAGATAATCTTAAACCAGGATTTTTTACACACCTCACTTAGGATTTATCAAAGTCATTATGCAAAGAAGTCTTGGGTTCTCTTGGGGGCACCTGGATTGACAAGGAGGCTCCTGTGCAGCCCCTCTGACCCATGCAGGTGTGAGTTCAGTGTGGAAGGCAGAGCGACAGGGACGCCTGGACTGGCAGCCCTCAGGGCTTGGCCTGCAGAACCACTCGGCTCCTTCTGGTTGCAGACTTTGACTCCAGCCCTCCGGCCCCACCACACCACACACACTTGTTTTTAATAGAATTTGAACATCTCTCATTCTTTGCTCCCAACACTGCAGCCACGGAAGAGAGTGCAGTCCCTCCCACAGTAAGGAGGGCCATTCCAATGACTAGTTTTTGCAGTAGAGTTAGAGGAAACACTATTCTTTTCCAGAATGCCCCAGAGCTGATGCAGCTCCCCGTAGCCGATGGACAGCGTTCTGCAGCTGAGCAGAGCTGACGGGATAGAGGTCAGGGACTTCGAGGAGAACCCCGGTCTCGGGGCTCCACTGGCCTGGACACAGACAGGCGGCCCAGCAGAGGTGGGTGTGCTGCTGTGGCCATGGCCCGGGCTCCGAGGTTACTCAGAGGCTGGGCCTGAAGACTGCAGACTGAGCTCCGAGCACACAAGGGGGAACTCTTGGTTTCCGGATGAACTCGCATCCCCTCAAACATTGCATGCTGTTGTTTTAATGAATGGCCGACATCCTCCAACTTGCCCCTAAGCCTCTTTCCCAGGCAGCAAGGCGGGCATCTCAGAAACAGTGGCTCTTGAGCGTGTACCTCGCCTGACCCCTGGGAAACGTAATGCCGCTTGGGTTCGCCACGGGGACCCGGTTCTCCGCTGTGCTCCCCCTGAGCAAAGCAGGTGAGTCTGGGCAGGGGACCAGAGAGAGCGCCACGTTGGTGGCTTGCCCCTGTCATTCTGCGGGGGAAATGGAAACACCCAATAATCAGAAATTGCTCAACAACTGTTGAATTGTTCCAATTGTACAAATGACCTAAATTGTCAGATTAAGAAATCTAATTAATCATAAGTACTGTTTTAAAATTATATCTGCACTGCCATTTTAAAATTACAAAACACTGATAATATTCAAATGAACGTGGCTAGGCACTGCTCAGATTTCAATGAGTTCTTTATTTGACAGTGAAAAATCATCCTGAATTGGTCTCTAAACATTGACTGTGGAGCACGACAATCACTCCTTTGTCAGTTTTCCCTTCTGTCGTTCACGTAACTTCTCTTTGTTCCACAAATGGCGGTATGATGTCAAGATGGAGTTCGTTACGCAAGTTGACCCTTTCAAACCGACATGAGAATGGCACAAGCTCATGGCGCCTGTTCTTGCAGAGGGGCACGAGTGAGGGGCACACACCTGTGAGTCACAGAGACTGCCCTTGTGCCACCCCCAGGGTGAAGCCAAGATGGCAAATGACAGAGAACACAGCAGTGTCCCCGCTCCCTGCTTTCACAAGCGTGGCCCTGCCCTGCTGGAGGAGGTTACGCGGTGAGCGGCCGCTCTCGCCCTCTCTCCCCAGAGGGTGCGCACTGGATGCTGATTTGGATAGCACAACAGCTGACCATTCCCACTGAGGACGCTCCAGTGAGCTGCCCTGTCCCCTGACCACTCCGAGGGTCTCCAGGGACCTCCTGGCCCAGCCTCTAGCTACTCACTGGAGATGACCCAGTAACAACGTCCCTGACAAAAGAAATCCCTGGTCTCTAGGTTGCAACTCAAAACCCAAGCAAGTGAGCAGAGTTCCTGGGGCCACAGGACTTAAAATGACCAAGGGTTAGTCATGATTAGCTCCTGGCCAGGAAGGTTTAAATCTAGAGAAGCAGAGGGCTGGGGAGCAAAGGTCACTACAGGAAGCAAGTGATTCACCGCAGCTCACCCAGAAGGCGTTACAAACGGGAATTTCAAGAAGCGCCACCGAGACTTCCCTAGAAGCTGTGGTCAATGTACCCTCTGCCGCCTGTCACGCGTCTACTTCAAGCAGCCACGGGTGATAAGGGGAATCTCCTCTGTCTTCCAGAACTATGCTGAACCCAACCCGAGGCTCAAGGACACTGCTGTAGGCTTTCCCTGCGGTGGAGAGCCAGAATCTGAGGCGGGCAGTGCCAGCCCTGGCTGCCCACCGGTTACCAAGCACAGAGGTCCCCTATAGACTGAACACAGCCACCAGATCGTCCCTGACCGGATCGGACCCAAGCCCAGACCAAGGATCCTGGCCAACCCAGCTCCAATCTCTCCAAGCCACTTCTGAGCCCAAGCATGGGGAACATCAACCTTCCTTCTGGCTACAGAGCAGAGCCATAAAAGTCACCCTGAGTGCGAGATGCGCCGGTACACTGACCTCGCACTCCCAACCAGCCCTCCCCGAGAGGCTCCATCTTCCACCCGACTTGGAAATGTGTTGAACATATGCTTCCACTTGGCCTGTAAAGAACCACCCCTGAACTAACAGCAAAAGTGCAGATTTCAAAGTGCTTGCATTACTGGCCATTGCACGCTGATGTGAGTCTGCCCACCGTGCAGGAGGGCAGGGTTAGGACCTCCCAGCAGCCTCGTGCTGGGGCCAGGGAATAAGAGCCAGGCCTGGAAGGCCCCAGGGTCAGAAGGCTGGTTACAGACCAGGGGACTGCCCAAGTAAATAAAAATAGAGAAGATGATAGGAGGCATCTGTTAGTCTTACTGTTGGATAAGGGAGCAGAACCAGGGAATGGGGTGAAGTTAAAATGAACCATGTGTGAAGCCGGGCATGATGGCCCATGCTTGTAATCCCAGTACTTGGGAGGCTGAGACAGAGGGATCACAGGTTCCTGGCCAGCTTCAGCTACTTAGTGAGGCCCACCACAACTTAGTAAGACCCTGTTTCAAAATAAAGAGTTAAAAATAGGACTGGGGGTGCAGCTCAGTGGTAGAATGTCCTTGGGTTCCATCCCCAGTACCCTCCCCAAAAAAGAAACAGGTGATACATATCCTATCATGGGAGTTTGTTTGTTTTAGTACTGGGACTTGAGCCCAGTGGCATTCTACCTCTGAACTACTCCCCCAGCCCTATTTTATATTTAATTTTTAAAACAAAGTCTCACTAAGTTGCCGAGGACCTTGCTAAATTGCTGAGGCTGGCCTCGAACCTGTGATCCTCCTGCCTCAGCCTCCCAAGTACTAGGATTATCGGCACATGCCACCAGGCCCAGTTCATATCATAGTTCTTATAGTTAGCTTGGTGGGTATATATGGAACTGTAAATACATGTGCGTACTCATTTATGTATGAATAAGTGTGTGTGTGTGGGTGTGTGAGTGTATGTGTAAGTACATATGTATATTTAATTTCCTACCTATGCCCATTGAAAAGATCAAATAGCCACCATGCCCCAGTAGCAATGAACACACCTAGTGCCAGATCACTTTTTCTAAAACTTAATTCTCCACTAACACGAAACTGGACCTACCAGAGAAATGGCTGATTCCAGGGTTGGGGCAAGGAGTGCTCACGAGGATCCTAGAAGCATGGTGGTGTATGCCTGTAATTCCAGTACTTGGGAGTCTGAGGCAGGAGGATCATAGGTTCAAGGCTAGCCTCAGCAACTTGGCAGACATTCAGCAACCTAATGAGACCCTGTTTCAAAAAAAAAAAAAAAGGGCTGGGGGTGTAGCTTGGAGGTAGAATGCCCCTGGGTTCAATCCCTAGTACCCAAAATAAAATAAGATGAGCCTGGAATGCATTGTGTTAAAAAGTGAGAGTGTTCAAAGAATAGTATGGACATACCCAAAAGACACAGAAGCCAGCACAAAGGGGCTCCCCCGGCCAAGCCTGGGACAATCTGAACATCAAAGCAAACGAGGGAAATGGGCTAGAGCTCATCATATACAAAAAATCCAGGAGTCTACTGATGGATAGAAGGAAGGAATAAAGGCAGGTAGGCAGGCAGGCAGGCTAAGTCTTACAGTGGGGCACCGACTAATACAAATAAAAGAAATGATGCTATTAGAAAAATCACCATTTGGCAACTATCATAATCATTGATTCTGGCGAGACTCATCAAAGTAGTGAGTAAAAGTTTAATGAGAAAGAAGATATTTGCATAATCTCAAAATGTCACCCATAAAATACGTAGTACTTTTTAATTAAGAGTTATAGAATGCTAACTAGTTAATTTTACAGAGAAGAAACCTGGGAGACCGCACCTCAGATGATAAGAGCCAACATCTCTGGACACAGGCGTCCCTGTCCTGACGCACCTGCGAGGAGGAGCCCCTTCTGCCTCACTCCTGCCAGAGACGTGCCACCTGACTCCAGTCACCAGGAGCACGAGGCCAGCCCAAACTGCAGGGCATTCTGCAGAGTAAATGTCAAGGTCACAAAGGACGACTGAGGCAGTGTCACAGATTGAAGGAGACCAAGAGCCGTGACGACTGGCGGGTGTGCGAGCCTGGCTTGGCACAGCATGAGGAAGCCGTGGATGAGGGGCCAGGACAACACTAACTTCCTGGCCTGGGCGAGTGTGTGGTGACTACACAGGAAAGCGCCCCTGTTTTTAGGAACACACACACACAAGTATGCAAGGGCGCTGTCTGTAACCTATTCTCAAGTAATTTGGAAGAAAAAGCGCATGCGTGCATGTGTGGTGTGTGTGTGTGTGTGTGTGTGTGTGTGTGTGTGTGTGTGTGTATGCACACACATGCATATAGAGACAGATGGAAAAATGTAGTAGGACGCTAATTTAAGAACTCTGAGGAAAAAGGTATTTGGGGATTCTTTGTGCTATTCTGAAACTTTTCTATCCTTTTTGGAATTTATTAAAATTAGGATACAACACACACACACACAATAAACAACAACAACAAAAAACCCTGATTTGCTCATTACTCCTAGAGGATCTTTCATGAGGAGTCACAGTCACTGAGCACCTGCCACATGTAAACGAGAAGTCACAAATCTGACATATGCTGTTCCAGGCCGTCCTCACAGCAGCCTGAGATGTGCACATGACCCTCTCTGGCTCACAGAAAACAAAAGCAGGTCACAGAGTGCCACTCCTGAGGCCACGTGGGTTGGAGCCCACTGCCCAGGGGCCACCAGAAGAATCTAGTCATCCCATCAGCGGGAGTGTCTCTGAGGAGCCTGTGACGGTCACAGGTTGAATCCCTGTGCGACCAACCAGCACAGGAAGGCAAGGTGGGAAATTCAGGCCAGAGCAGTGGGATTCGACATGTCCCTGCCTGCTCCCCCGGGGGCCAGACACCCTGGCCACACAGCACAGGTCCCACCACCAAGTGACAACTCTAGATGTAGACAATTCCCTTGGGCAGGACAACAAGACAGAGATACGCGTTAGTGGTTCCTCCCTTACTTTATTATTATTATTATGTTGTTGTTGTAACTGGGGATTGAACCCAGGGGTGTTCTACCTCTCAGCTAGACCCATGGCCCTATTTTTATTCTTTACTTTGAAACAGGATCTCACCCCTCCTACTTATTAGAAAGTAAATATATGACCCTAAAGGAGTATGGTTTTATGACTCTAGAAAGTTTGCTTTACCAGGCTATGTTAAGAATGTGGGCTATACGCATAAAACGAAGATGTGGTGCTATTTGTGATCTGACGATTGATATATCATAAATGTCTGTGTAACCCTGTTGTACTCAAGAAATGTATAAAAAAAATCCGTGCTGAAAAAATAAATTAATTAATAAAAAAAAAGAAAGAAACAGGATCTCACGAGTTGCTGAGGATCTTGTTAAATTGCTCAGGCTGGCCACAAACCTGTGAGCCTCTTGTCTCAGCCTCCCAAGTACTGAGATTACAGGCCTGCACCACCACGCCTGGCCCTCCCTTACAATAAATACTAAATGGCACTTGATCACTTGTATCAAGAGGAAAGAACAGGACACAGGAAGTCATAAATCTCTTGAGAAAAAAGGGATATCACTTTCTCCACCCCACCTCTAGTGCCTGGTTAGTGCTTCATAAATGCTCAGATATGGGTGCTCAACAAACGTGTTCAAGATAAGATACGTGTAGCAGATTGGATCCCCCAAATTTATGGCCACCCAGACACTCAGAATGTGGCCTTACTTGGAAACAGGATTTTTCCAAGTGTGAGTAATTAAGGACAGAGGTAGGATTTTACTGGATTAGCGTTTGGTCCTAATCCAAGGAGAGTGTCCTTGAAATAGACAGGAAAGGACTCAGGTCCACAAAGCAGGAGGCTGTGTGAAGAGGCAGAGCCTCGGGCGACGCAGCCACAAGCCAAGGAGAGAACACCAAGGATGGCCAGCAAATCCGCAGGCCCTGGCCAGGCCTGGGATGGAGTCTCCTGCAGAGGCTTCATGTCCTCCTTCTGCCTCCTGAACCTGAGGGAGACACCTCTCTAATTTTGAGCCGCCCAGTTTCAGATCCTTTGTTATGGCAGCTACAGGAAACTAATACATCAGTCAGAGATACTTAACGTGACTTTTTCTACTCTGCTAACGTCTCCCTTAACATGTAAAAATAATAAAGCAAATGGCTTTCACGTATCCCTCTTTCAGCTGAGTGGATTAGATTTAGCATGTGAAGTCACACTCTACATAATCAGTTGCTCTTCAGCTGCACGGGGAACAATAGAGACTTTGTTGGAGGCTCCCAAGAGTGGCACACTGCCTTTTTTTTTTTCTTCTTAAAGGATAAACTGGTTTGTAGAATGTATTATATGAATGGCACAGTTTCAAGATGTTCTGACGTCACATAAACTACAATAAAAGTTTCTAGGAAGAGGAGCTAAGATATGGAATGAACGTGGTATTTAATAGGCAATGCATTTCCAGCCATGAATCATACCACATACGAAAGCACGTTATCCTTAAATCTACAGTTCAAAAGTGGGCCATACAACATTTTAAAGGCCACCATACTAAGTAAGCACAAGCCCTGGCCATGATTAATGGCAAGAAGAAAACATATACGTTTGGATTAGAATAGTGGAAGCAGAGCCGGGTATGGTGGCGCATGCCTATAAGTGCTTGGGAGGCTGAGATAGGAGGATTTCAGGGTTGTGGCCAGCCTCAACTATTTAATGAGACTCTGCAAATTTAGTGAGACCCTGTTTCAAAAATAAAGAATAAAAAGTAGGGCTGGGGGTTTAACTTGCCCCTGGGTTCAATCTCCAGTACTGCCAAAAAAAAAAAAAAAAGATTAGTGGAAACAGTTAAATCAGGCAGCGCTTTCATGGTGGTTGTTTTTTTTTAATTCAGTCACTGAAACATAAAACAATATTGATCTTTGAGAAGGGCTTCCGACGGGCACGGCAGTTGGCCTTCATCTGGAGCACTCGGTGTGCAAGCCTTCCGTCTATTTATACCAGCGGGCACATGCCGCTACAATAGTCGATTGTGTTGTGCAGCTGCGTGTGTGTATCAAGAAGGGCAGGAATGGACAGCCTGCACTTTGATGTTTCCCTTTTGTGGAGATTTAAAATAACATTTGAAAAACTGCAAACCAGCAAGGTCACAAATATTTTTGGATGGCACAGGGAATGATTGCAAAGCCGTGGTTCACATCAGACGAGGAGGGCTGGGGCGCAGCCAGCCAGCCAGCCCCATTGCACAATATCCTGCCAACGCCAACTTCAAAAGTTCTTCGCTTCAGAGGACTCCCAGACGGCTCTTGCCCAGTAATAAAACAGAGTTTTACAAACGTAGAAGGGGCTCCGTGATCCGGGATGCCCACAGGAACAAGGACCTCGCCGGCCACTCTGGTCACAAAGGCAGCTGCCACCGCTGGGTCTCTCACGGCCCTGGCCAGCTCTACCCCAGGCCTCGTGACGCGGCCCATGTGCCCGCCCTTGCCCGCCTACCATCTCAGGGACTTAGCACTCCTCTATCTACTACACCTTTTCCTAATACACGTGTCGATTTCCTGACTCTCCCCTCCTATACTACACGGCCCACAAAAGCAGGGCTAGTGTCTGTTTTGTCCACTGGTGAATCTACAGAGCTAAGGCCAGTGCCTGCCACGTGATATTTATTGAGCGCATACTTGTGGAATTAGTTAATTTAAGTGGCGGAGACAATGCTATCAGAAAACACATGGAAGTCCTGATGGCCAGCACTAGATCCCACGGTTCTATGGCAGCCTCTGCCCCACCCCCACAAAGAGTCCAGTTTTGTTTACATACTTAGGGCATGCAAAAATGGAAACTAAAAAAATAACCAGTTTCTCAAAGCATTGTACAATGTGAAAACTTCAGGCCTCAGGGGGCCCAGCTGTGAAATGATGGTTGTTCAAATTGTGTCTCTATAACTTTTTTTTTTTTTTTTGCGGTACTGGGGATTGAACTCAGGGGCGTTCTACCTTCGAGCTACACCCCCAGCCATATTTTTTTATTCTTTATTTTGAAACTGGGTCTCACTAAGTTGCGGAGTGCCTCACTAGGTAGCTGAGGCTGGCTGCAAACCCGGATCCTCCGGTCTCAGCCTCCCAAATGCTGGGATCACAAGTGTGCATCACCACGCCTGGCTGTCTCCATAACTCTTAAGATTGTTCTTTGTCCTTTGACAAACCTTGCTATAGACATTAGACCACAGAAAGCACCCCTGGAAATAAAAAAGTATGGCCCTAAAAAATGAATATTTTAAAAATCATCAAGCTGTGCAAAAGGACCCCATATGTCATATAACTCTTGAGATTTTTGTTTCTTTCAGTAAATCATAAATCCCTAACAAATTATTTTCAGTAAAGAAATTCAATGACGTGGCCACACTGGAAACTCTCAGAAGTCAGAGACGGGGAGGCAGGATAGGAGTGGACGGGGGCCGGGGGCTGTCATGGCCCGCTCTGCAAAGCCACTCTCCCACACGCCCAAGGGACAGCCGGGCCCAGCAACTGCTCCTGCTCAGCACAATCCCCAAGGAAAGAAGCCTTGCGGATGCTTTGGGGAGCGATTAACTCGCAGAAGTCTCTCCCAACATAGAAGGAATTCCCCATCAAAGCCGCCTGCGTGAGCGGCAAAGCTCCCATGAGTACCCTGCGCCGTGGCGGGTTCACTGGGTGACTCTGGCAAGTGGTTTTGAAGTGACTTCCTCTGCCCCTGGGCAAGTGGTGTTTGAAACACAGAGCAGGGAGACCCAGCAGCACTGTGGGAACGGAAGAGAAAAGTCTGCAACCAAGGGGCAGCGGTCAAGTTCACCTAGACGTCCCCTCCCCCAGAGGCTGTCTTTAGAAAAAGCTACCACATCTGGATTCATGAATTATTTCCTGCACATCAAGACTCCAAACAATTACAGAACAGCTGCCACCTGCCAGCAGTTTTCCTACTTGTACAAAAGTGCCATGCTTCAAAGTGAGGTCCAAAGGGTGTCAGTTCTCCCAGGAGTCAGAATTAATCCTCACCATAGAAAGCAGAATTCCGACCCTGAAACTGGTCTCCCAGGAACGAACACAGGGAAGCAGCAGGATGATCTCTGGAGACGGAACGATGACACTGAAATCCATCTCTGCATCAACAGTACTCGGCACCGGACTTCAGTAAGCATTCGTCCTTGTCACAGCTAGCATGGTGACTGGTGGCCAGAGATGTGTGGGGCTTTACCTGTGTAGCTTTAGTATCTCCCGCTGCTGAGCCAGCCACAGCCAGCTTGGAGTCCCCGAAAGCTGCAATCTCCAAAGCTGCCTCACAGCAGAGACCTGGGATCCCCCAGGTGACAAGCCCTGACACTGCCTCCAAGGTCCGCCTGCTGCTGACACGTGGCTGGGCCCAGCAGAGGTCTGGCTGGGAACCTGTTCTCTGGATCCCCTGCACTGATGAGGCCCACCCCAATCTCACTCTTCCGTTACTCAAGGAGATTGTGGGCTTGGCAGATACTATCTAAAAGAGCCAAAAGTACAGGATTATGAAAAAAAAAAAAAAGAGAGAGAGATGATCAATAATCCTAATCAGAGATCAACCACTTTTAACTTCTTCAGAATACAGTCTACATAGAATATACAAATTTTATCAGTTGTAGTATTCTACCTTATCTAGAGAGGAATACTAGTCTTTTGGTCAAACTAATCACTGCTAATTAAGTTTATCTCTTTGAATAGAAGGAACTAGAAACAGTCTCTGAATTAGAAACCTGTGTGTTAAGGGTTAAGAGAATTCGGGTAAAGGGTCACAACCAAACATACAACAATTAAAGCACATCTGGAAAGCAACTGACTAACTTAGCAACTTTAAGGGATGGGATTAGCAAAGACTTTCATTTCCATTTCATACGTTTTTATATGGCTGAATCTTTACAATGAGCTTATGAGACAACATTGGAGAAAAAAAAACCCAAAGATATAAAGAGAAGGCTTGAGGATAGGGCAGAACTTCTAGAATGATTGAGAAACTTGGCAAACCCGCTCCTCAAAAAGTAATTATAAAACTGGACAAGTTTGTTAAAAAACAACCATTTCAGGGCTGGAAATCTACCAGGGGCATACAACAAATTGACTGTTTATTCAGAAAAGCAGTGACCCTTGAGTTGGAAGGGTGCTGTCCGTGGGCTGGGCCCGAGCTGCCCCTTCCCTCACCTGGCTCCACCATGGTGGTGGACCCGGCAGGTGGGTGGAGCTGCGATACCATGGCACTGCTGCCGGAGGGGTGGACTGGACTTGGGAAAGAGTACATGCCCAAGGGCACTGTCGTCAACAACAGTGGTCATGGAAAACAACAGAAGGTCAACGTCTTGGCCAGCCTGAGTCTGTAATACAGGCGAGTGACAGATCAGCGTGCTGGCCCCAAACCTGACAGGTAGACTCAGAGAATAAGAGAGCTGTGGCGGGCAATGACAAACCCCACACACTTGCAGGGGAAACTGGAGGAGGCCTGTGTTACCTCCTCACCCTGGCTAAGGAGAAGCCTCGTGTACACAGAGGCGAGGCCGGAAAAGGCCTGCAGAAGTAAACGCCAAGGCTGATGTCTAAATGCCAGAACAGGAATATGCTCCTCAACCCACACACCCTTATACACTGGGAGGTGCCTCGGGGCCTCAAGGTGTTCTGGCTATACAGAGGTAATCCAGGCAAGTCACAAACAAAAGTAATCAACAAACCTGGATTGTCAAAAGTGATTATAAACCAGGAATTGGGAGGCTGAGACAGGAGGATTGCAGGTTTTCGGCCAGTCTCAACTACTTAGTGAGGCCCTCCAAAATTTAGCAAGACCCTGTTTCAAAAATAAAGAATAAAAATTAGGACTGTGAGTGTAGCTCAGAGGTAGAATGCCCCTAGGTTCAATTTCTAGTAACACACACACACACACACACACACACACACACACACACAAAAGTAAGTATAATCCAGTTGCTAAAATAGATTAACATTTCTACTTTTAAAAATGAAATATGAGATGTGTAAAGGAACACAAAATATTATGAGGAAAAAGAGCCATCACTAGAAACTCTAAGAGGCCCAAATACTGGACTCAACAAAGATTTCAAAGTAAATTTCAGAAGTATATTCAAAGAATGAAGGAATTTATATTTAAAGAATTCAATGAAAGCATGGCGACAATGACTCATCAGAGAATATCAATAAAGAGAAACTATAAAATAGAGTTCAATAAAAGCATAATAACTGTAATAAAAAATTAACTAGAGCCAGGCGTGGTGGCACACACTTGTAATCCCAGCATTTGGGAGGCTGAGACCGGAGGATCCGGGTTCACAGCCAGCCTCAGCTACTTAGTGAGGCCCTCCACAACTTTGAGACCCTGTTTCAAAATAAATAATTTTTTAAAAAAGATCTGGGGGTGGAGCTCCAAGGTAGAATGCCTGTGGGTTCAATTCCCAGTACTGCAAAAAAAAAAAAAAAAAAAAAAAAAAAAAAAAAAAAA
>PVLC010008408.1:0-16312 GCA_004027655.1 Graphiurus murinus | reverse complement strand
AAAAGCAAACGGAAAAGTATTTGAAAAATGATCAAAACTTCCCAAATTTAATTTCAAAAAATTAGTCTTCACATCCAACAAATTCAAAGCTTAAGCACAAGTAAGATAAACACAAAGAAATTCACCAAGACACCTCGCTAAACTGTTGAAATGTAAAGGGAAACAGCTGATTTCATAGTAGAAGAAAAAAAGCAGTGAAGGGACATATTCAAAGCACTAAAATAAAAACTGACAACCAGGAACTCTATACCCAACAAAACTATACTTCAAAAATGAAGTGAAAATAAAAATAATCTAGATGAGCAAATACTGAGGTAATCTGCTGCCTTACAAAAAATGCTAAAGGAAGACCTTTGGATGGAGAAAAGG
Organism: Graphiurus murinus; assembly: GCA_004027655.1. Lineage (NCBI taxonomy): Eukaryota > Metazoa > Chordata > Mammalia > Rodentia > Gliridae > Graphiurus > Graphiurus murinus. The sequence continues at coordinate 15,943 of PVLC010008408.1, read as the reverse complement.
ACTCCAAAGTCCTTGCATTCACATGAAGGAATAAAGAATACTTTATTGGCAAAATAAAGAAGTTATAGAAATTTTCTTCTCTTTCAAGTGCAATCCAATCGTATCAATAATTACATTAAATGTAAATAGATTAAACACTAAGGCAAAGACTGTCAGACTAGATAAAAAATAGAAACAAGATCCAAGCATATGCTGTCTACAGGAGACACAAACAGGTTGAAAATAAAAGTATGGACAAAGATATACTATGCAAACAAAACCATAAGAAAGCTGCAATGGCTATACTAATATCAGACAAAATAAATTTTAAGACCTAAAGGGTTACTAGAGAAAAAAAAGAAAAAAATTTTTACCAATATAAAGAGACTCTCAGCAACCTAGTAAGACCCTGTTTCCAAAAAGTAAAAAAGGGCAGGGGTGTAGCTCAGAAGTAAAATGCCCCTGAGTTCAACCCCCAGTACAAAATCGAGGGGGGAGGGGAAGAGCGGGCGTGGTAATCCCTGTACTTGGGACACTCAGACAGGAGGATGAAGGTTCACAGCCAATCTCAGCAACTTGTGAGGCTCTCTGCAACTTAGACTCTGTTTCAAACTAAAGAATAAAAAATTGGGCTAGGGTTGTAACTCAGAGGTAGAATGCCCCTGTATTCCATCCCCAGTACCACAAAAAATAAAAACACAGCAGAGGCTGGGGATGACCCTCCCTGGAAGAGTGCATGCTTAGCATGCTCAGGCCCTGCTGGGGATCTCTCCAGAACAAAAACAAAAATAAAAACACAGCAGATCAAAGTTCAAGGATCTAGCTGTGGGAAGTATTTCGAGAGAAATTTTTAACCTTAAGTGTAAGAATTAGGAAAAAAAGACTCAAGTCAACGAGCCCTCTACCTTAAGAAAATTCAAAAAGGAGCGTAAACTAAACCAAATCTAAAACAAGCAAAAAAAAAAGAGCAATAATAAATGCCGGAGTAGAAAATCAATGAATTACAAAAAACAGAGAAAATCAATTAAGCCACAAGTTGGTTTTCTGATTAGGAATAAGGCAAGAATGCCCACTCTTTCCATTTCTACTCAACACTCTACAGGAGGTGCTAGCCAGTGTAATACGGCAGGAAAAGGAAATTTAAAATATACAAATTGGGAAGAAAGATATAAAACTACTCATATTCATAGATGATGAGTAACCCTGTATACAAAAAATCCAAAGGAATCTACAAAAAAAAAAATCTATTAGAACTAATAACAAAGTTTAGCATGCTCATAAGATACAAGATCAACGTAAGAAAATCAACTGTATTTTTGGCACACCAGCAATGAACGATCCAAAAATGAAATTAAGAAATAATTTCATATCTGGGCATGGTGGCACACGCTTGTAATCCCAGCATTTGGGAGGCTGAGACAGGAGGATCTGGGTTCACAGCCAGCCTCAGCTACCTAGTGAGGCCCTCTACAACTCAGTGAGACCCTGTTTCAAAATAAAGAATAAAAAATAGGGCTGGGGGTTTAGCTCAGAGGTAGAATGCCCCTGAGTTCAATCCCCAGTACTGCAAAAAAAAAAAAAAAAAAAAGAGAAAAAGAAATAATTTCATCTATGGGAGCATCAAAACAAATAATTACTTGGGAGCAAATTTAACAAAAGAAATACAAAGCTATATGTTGGAAATTATAAAATACTGTTGAGCTATTAAACAGTATCTAAATAAATGGAAGGAGATACTTGTTCTTAGTTTGAAGGACTGATACTGTTAAGATGGCATTTCTTCTCAAATTTTTCTACAGATTCAATACAGTCCAGCAAGCTTTCTGAAGAAATAAATATGAGTAGCCAGGGGTCAATGACTAGTTAGGGTTAGGAATAGGGTACCTGGCGGTTATTCTTTTCGCTCAGGTGTAAGTTTGAAGTTATCCATCAGAAAGTGGAGTGGTTTGGGTGCTGTTGTTGTTGTTTGTTTTTATAAAAAAAGGACTAGAGAGAATAAAACAAATGAGTTCAAGGCCCCGTCACATTCCTCCCCTCTGTCCTCGCCTGGTCCACTCCTAGCACACACAGCTAGCAAACTGGCCATGGGGAAGTAACAGAGCAAACACAGGCCACAGGGAAGAAGGAAGGAAAGGGCAGCGGTGTGAGCTCTAACCCAGGGTTCACTCCATAGCGGTCCATGGGGACTTACACTCTCCTATAAGCGACCGGAGAACCTAAGAAAATGCCCTCTATTGTCACGTCTTTGGCAGGGCAATTGGAAGCAGCCCGGCCGGGCCCTTCTAGTTGCTGCCTCGTTGCCCCACACCCCTCGCCCCACACGCGGCCCGGCCTTCCCACACACCTGCACCCCTTTCACTTTCAATTCCCAAGTGGACACTCCAAGTCCCAGCTGAAAGGGAAAGTAAGCCCTGCTTGTGTTTCCTGCAAAAGACCTGGTACTTTCCCATTTTATTCCTTTCTCCCTTTACGTCTGTGAAGATCCTCAGCCATGATCCGAGCACGACGTTGCTGAGGCAGGTTTAACTCTGAAATAGGGGTAGAAGTCAGATGTCACAAGGCAGCTTTCAGCCCGTCTTTAACAAGTGGAATCTGTTTCCCACTTCCTGCCGGGGCCTCTCAGGCACAGGATTAGTTCCCAGCAACAGAGAAGGGGCTCCCTTCTAAAAATTGAGACAAGAATATATTTGCCTGAATTGTCAGGCATGGGCAACTGGGAAGTTCCATCTACATCGTATGGAACCCCAAAAAACTTAACAAAATGAATAGAACTCTTTAGAATAGTAAATATTTCATATCAAAAACCTAGATTCCTGCCAGGCATGGTGGTACATGCCTGTAATCCCAGTTCTTGGGAAGTTGAGACAAGAAGATTGCAGTTTAGTTGAGATCAGCTTCTGCAACCGAGTGAGACTGTGTTGTTTAAAAAGAAGAAGAAGAAGAAGAAGAAGAAGAAGAAGAAGAAGAAGAAGAAGAAGAAGAAGAAAGAAGAGGAGGAGGAGGAGGAGGAGGAAGAAAGAAGAAAGAAAGGGCTGGGGGGGTAACTCAGAGGTAGAATGCCTCTGGATTCAATACCCAGTACCACAGAGAAAAAAAGAGATCTTCACTGGTAGGAGCTCTAAGAATTAAAAGATGCCCAGTCAAATATAACCTTTTCCATGCCAATGTTCCTATTTTCATACAGCTTAAAAAAAGGTGTACTGTCTCATAAATTCAGCTGTTCTTTAAATAAAGGGAACATCCCTTATTACATCAAAGCAAATGTAGTTTCACTATTCAATTTCCTTACCTTTTATACAATTAGACTGCAAGTGATCATGAGATAGGTTTAAAGAAAACGGCTGTGGGTGCCCTGCTCTGATGAAAGCGTTTACAGAACTGAAATGGTAGGTTTAAAAGCCAGTAGAGTCGTGAGACAGAGCAGGGGGATGAGAAAGATTCACCCCAATTTAGAAATAAGAACTCCTGCCCAAAGTGTAGGGTTTCTTAAAGAAATGAATTTTAAAGCAGATTGGAATAATATTTATTCTTTACTCCGCGAGCATAGTAAAACGCTCCGTCTTGCAATCCTTCCTCTTGTACCATTACTATTTTTGTATTAGCCAGGCAAGTCACTTCCTTTCCCAGGCTTCTAACAATGAACGTAATTTGACAGCACTTCACACGCCATGGCTCTATGACTGACCAAGATGGTTCTGGTCGAACCCAAGACTCTGGTTCACATTAGCAGCGCTATCAAATTAGGAGAGTTCTAGCTCAACTGAGTCATCCTGCACAGGCACCGGGTCCTTTCAAAGCTAAACGCCACTCTGGGGTAACCCTGACATCACAGATGACTATATTTTAGGGTTTGTCCTAAACAGAGACGTTCCAGCTGCAGCTGAGCTTCCAGCTGACCCCGGAGCAGGTTACTTCAGGGCTTCCACCGACCCTCGCCAGCACGCGATGAGTGCCACCCCCAACACACCTTCCACTGGGAGCCGGGAGTATACATATTTGCTTCGTGAATTTGTGCAGCTTCACTAAGTCACCAGAAGCAAATCTCTGAATCTTTGTTGGTGACTGAACTAACTATAGTTTCACTTTTAGTGAAAAATTAATTCTTTCATTACTTAAACGGGCTGGGGGGAAAACTAGAAGGAACATTCTTTCCTCTTTCACTTTTGGGTTTGAAGATTTTTTAAACAAGAAGAGTTTTTATGGTGAAACCAAAGTCATCTAATATTTTTATTTATAGTTTAAGCATCTTAGAAAATACAGAAGATTACACTCTCACACTAAAAAGGCTCACATCTAATCTGCAGCTAGTATACACCCTGGGTTTATTTTGCATGAGTTTTCCTTACTTTAAGTGCCTTGAACATGAATTTTCACCAATTAGGATAACTCCTGTAAGGGCTTTTCAAAATATCACAGTTGTAAGCTGAGCAGTGGTATATACCTGTAATCCCAGGATTTGGGAAGATGAGATAGGAGACTTGCAAATTCAAGGCTGGCCTTAGCAATTTAGTGAGACTCTGGCTTAAATATATATATTTATATATTTATTTTGGGTACTGGGGATTGAGCCCAGGAGTATTCTACCTCTGGGCTATACCTCCAGCCTTTTAAAATTATTTTTATTTTGAAACCGGGTCGTGCTAAGTTGCTGAGGGTCTTATTAAATTGCTGAGGCTGTTCTCAAACCTGTGATTCTCCTGTCTCAGTATCCCATGTACTGAGATTACAAGTGTGTGTCATCATGCCAACTGTCTCAAAATTAAAAAAAGAAAAATTTTAAGAAGGGCTTGGGGTGTAGCTCAGTAGCAGAACACCTCTGAGTGCAATCCCCAGGAACCCCTCACACACACACACACACACACACACACACACACACACACATACGCATGCACACACACACACACGCACGCGCACGCACGCACGCACACACACGCACACACACACGCACACAAACACACACACACACACGCACACACACTCATGGTTGTTTTTATGCTAATAAAAATAACACATCTTATGCAGAAAAACACTGAAGCAGCAAAAAGTAAAAAGTACTGAGCCGAGGTTCCTTGAATCCCACTCTTAAGGATAATCACTATATACAGATCTGTGTGTCTCTTAATGTATACATTATTGTATCTGTATACAAATACCTCAAATACATCTTTTGATGGAAAATGAAATCATGTTTTACATATGATACAGTCACTTGCTTTTTTCAACGAACAATTAATGGCTATTTTGTTTATATTGGTACATACAGATCTACCACCTTCTTACAAACATTTACAAATACTCTACTTTCTGGATAATTTACATAGATATTCAAGTGATTTCCCTGTTTCTGTGATTACAAGAGAGTAACCAAGACCCTCATGAACACGATTGCCCGCTTCTGCAATCATTAGCCTAGATGGGGTCAATTCCTAAAAGGACGATGGCTTGGTCAAATGGCATGACGCACAGAACTCGGAGGGGACCGCCGTGTGCCCTCTCAGAGGGGGTTCTCCACTCCTATTCGCAGCGCCTGGTTCCCCTACCTCTCGCCACCAACTGTAACCAATTTTTTTTCACCTTCGCCAATGAGACTTACTCCCATTCTTATTCCAATCTGCATTCTTCCTATTTTATTTTGGGAGGAGGCTGTCTTTTCAGTCCCCCACTTATTAGCCGGGTGACCTAGGGACGTTATTTAATCTGTGTCGTGCTTCCCTCTTTTGTGAAATGGGGTAAGGGCAATGTCCGCCTCTTAGGGGATCTGTAAGATTTAATGAGCTGAGGCATCTGAGACTCCTAGTGCACAGCCTGACGGGACGAGTGTGGCAAGGCTGTGAGCAAGGAGTGCAGATGATGGCGTCTCAGGCTGACTGACCGGTTACCTCACCGATTATTATCACCAATTACATTCTCATCTTGGAGTGAATTTTCCCCTAATAACTATAGGACCGATTCTTGAGTCTGTTCTCTCAGAAGAAAAGTTTCCTCTGTTCTTCAGGGGAAATAAAATAAGCCAACAACCTGCCATCCGACAAACTTAGTAATTTTTTTTTCTGATTTAAAAATATATAGCTCTTCCCTTTTGTGGCCAAAATGAAGTTCAGTCCTTTCGTGACTTCTGACAGAACCATACAGGACATTTAATGCCCCTTCCCACCTGCACAGGAAGAGCGTGTCTTCCCCTTCCTCAGAGCTGAGGGAGGCAGAAGTACACCGCCCAATTCATGCCCATCCAAAAGGACGCTGAAGCTCAGGTGATGTGAGGACAGCGTAAAGGTCGGCAAGCTGGCAACAAAGTCCAGTTACAGGAAGAAACACGCCATCCATGCGAACAGCACTGCAGTCCATGAGGCTCTCACCCAAGGAGGCAGACATCATGGACAAGACCGCAGAAAGATCCTTGAGAGGAAGGCCAAAGCTCACCACCAGGAAAGGTAAAGGGCGAATGCAGGAAGAAAACAGTCGAGAAGATGCAGGAAGCACGTAATTAACGGGTGACTTCCATTAAAAATTGCTAAGACACCTGGGTGTGGTGGCATGCCTATAATCCCAGTACTTGGAGGGCTGAGACAGGAGGATTGCAGGTTGGAGGCCAGCCTCAACAATTTAGCAAGACCCCCAGCAACTTAGCAAGACTCTGTTTCAAAATTAAAAAATAAAAAGGCCTGGGGGTATAGCTCAGAGGTAAAATTCCTGCATTCAATCCCCAGTATCCCCCACCTCTCAAAAAAAAAAAAAAAAAAAAAACCTGCTAAAATAGTCAGGCAGCCGGGTGTGGTGGCGCACACTTGTAATCCCAGCATTCGGGAGGCTGAGACCGGAGGATCCAGGTTCGCGGCCAGCCTCAGCTACCTAGTGAGGCACTCCGCAACTTAGTGAGACTCGGTTTCAAAATAAAGAATAAAAAAATAGGGCTGGGGGTGTAGCTCGGAGGTAGAATGCCCCTGAGTTCAATCCCCAGTACTGCAAAAAATAAAATAAAATAGTCAGGCATGGTGACACCCACCTATAATCCTAGTTACTCTGGAGACTGAGGCAGGAGGAAACAAATTCGAGGCCTACCTGGGCAACTTAGTGAGAATCTGCCTCAAGATTTAAAATTTTTAGAGAAGGGATAGGAATGGGGAAGTGGCTTAGTGATAGAGCATCCCTGAGTTCAATCTCCAATAACACACACACACACACACACACACACACACACACACACACACACACACACGGGGAAAAAAATGGTATATAATGATAACATATAAAATAGTACTTCAAAACATTCTTATCTGAAATTTTTAAACTACTAGTAAGAATATACGTTTTCAATATCATTTACTATTTGTAGTTTAAAAATAGAAAATTTTACCATGGTAATTTTTGCATATGTAATTTTTACTAAATTATGACCTGAAAAAATTGCTGATAGTATGAAAAAAATGGGTAACATATATTAATAAAGAGTAAAGGACATATCCTTTTTGTGTTTTGGGGGGGTTTGTGCTTCTGGAGATTGAGCCCAGGGGCATTCTACCTCCAAACTCCACCCCTCAACCCTATTTATGATTGTTATTTTCTTGAAACAGGGTCTTGCTAGTTGCTGACGCTGGCTTCGAACCTCCTGTCTCAACCTCCCAAATATTGGGAATACAGGTATGTACCACCATGCCTGGTTACATATTTCCTATGTGTGACTTTTTCTCATCAGTAAAAAAAAAAAAGGAAATAAATAAAAGTTTAAAGGAATACTATCTTATTAATCTCATACACATTTTAAGCTCAACCAAATCTTTGGAAAATAACTAAGCAAAGTTATTTTTAGAAAGCTGGCATGTCACCTCACCCAATAAAAACTTAAAAACAAGATAGTCATAGTACAACCTTTCTTAACCAAGAGAGGGCTGGAGTTACAAGGCGACTAAGCCACCTGAGGTCCTAGAGCTCTCCCGCATGAGAAGAGGAACCTGGAATGGTCTGTCCCCGATTGGGGCAGAGCCCCAGGAAAGACCTGGCCACCACACAGGTGGGGTCTAAAGGGAAAGGTGCACAGTATCCACGAACAGATGCATAATTACAGCAGAGAGGTAAAAATACAGGAAAGAATCAAATAAAAACGATAGCTATAACAAATACAGTATCAGATGGCATTACCAACAGACTTGTCATAGCCAACATAATAATCAGGAAGGTTGAAAACAGATAAATAGACTCCCAAGGGGAAGAATGGACTACTAGGAAATATTTGAAGAGATAATGGCCCAAGAATATTTCAAACACAATTAACAACAAGAAACCACAGATCCAAGAAGCATAGAAGATCCCGGACAGGTTAAATACCAAAATTGCATCAGGTCCAAATTGCTGAAAACTAGAAATAGAGAGAAAATTGGAAAGGGCGCCAGGGCCAGGCGTGGTGGCGCACGCTTGTAATCCCAGCATTCGGGAGGCTGAGACCAGAGGATCCGGGTTCGCGGCCAACTTCAGCTACCTAGTGAGGCACTCTGCAACTTAGACCCTGTTTCAAAATAAAGAATAAAAAATAGGGCTGGGGGTATAGCTTGGAGGTAGAATGCCCCTGAGTTCAATCCCCAGTACCGCAAAAAAAAAAAAAAAAAAAAAAAAAAGAAAGGCCGCCCGGGTGGGGAGTGGTATGGGGGGGCACACCAGATTAGAGGAACACAGCCAGTGGCAGCAGACTTAGCATCACAAACAACGCAGGCCAGGAGGCAATGGGCTGACAGCTTCACGGAACCAGAAGGAAGAGTTTCAATACAAAACCCTATGCTCTGGAAAACTCTCTTTTAAAAATGAGCAGGAAGTAGAGACTTTCAGACAGGTAAAAGCTGATATCATTTATTCCCAGGATAAGCGCACTGTAAGAGATGTTAAAGACGTTCCTCAGTCAGAAGATAAAGAAACAGAACCTAGATCTACACAAAGAAACTAAGAGTTCATGAGATTGACTGAAAAGATAAACACAAAATTCTTTTCTAAAATCTTTAATCATTCTAAGATTATATTCTCTAATATTTACTACCCACATGTAAATATTACATTTTAATTACTTAAAATGCAGCTATTTAGTTATAACTAGCTACTTTCCAAGCGTTCAATGGCCACAGGTGCCTAGTGGCTACCATACTGAATAGTGCAGATATAAAATATTTCCATCACTGCAGAGAGTTTAACGGGACCACACTTGCTCTTGTAGGTACTTTACTACAAAAATAACATAGTATGGGGCAAAACACAGTATTAGGACAGCAATATCTCAAAGACTTCTTACAAAGTTCTTATTTAATTAAATAAGTGGTACAATATTTGAAGGCAGACTGTGGAAGTTAAAGACATATATTGTAAATGTTGGGCAGTGACTAAAGTTAAGTTAGAAAAAGAGATACAAGTCAACAGAGGAGATAAAGGTGGAATAATTTTTAAAATACAAAAGAAAAGAGAAAAAAGAAGGAACAGAGAATACAAAGGGCCAGAAATAACACCCGATCGTAACAAACTATACACGTAAAAAGGATGCATTTTAGTAAATGTCAGTTACGTCTCCCTAAACCCGATGACATTATATTATTATTCTCTGGTACTGGGGATTGAACCCAGGGGTGTTCTACCTCTGAGCTATACCCCCATCCTATTTTATTTCTTATTTTTAAGCAGGTTCTAAGTTGCTGAGGGCCTTGCTAAGTTACTGTGGCTGGCCTCAAATCTGCAATTCTTCTATCTCAGTCTCCCAAGTACTGGGATTATAGGCATGTGCCACTGTGCCCAACTAACCTGACATTTTTTTGGGGGGGGCAGTACTGGGGATTAAACTCAGGGGCATTCTACCTCCGAGCTATACCCCCAGCCCTATTTTTTTTTATTCTTTATTTTGAAACCGGGTCTCCCTAAGTTGCACAGTGCCTCACTAGGTAGCTGAGGCTGGCTGCGAACCCGGATCCTCCGGTCTCAACCTCCCGAATGCTGGAATTACAAGCGTGCGCCACCACGCCCGGCTAACCTGACATTTTTAATGAGACAAAAAAAAAGTAAGGAGTCTTTATCCTGCTAATTTAATTAATTTCAGACCCCAAACAGAAGTATAATACTTAATGTTTACTTCTATGTAAAAATGATTATATATAATATCTGTATGTTATATATATTAACATGTATACCTATACATAACATATACATTTACCTCTGAAAAGTGCTAAGCTGCCTGACTGCAAAAGTCCCATAAAGTAGGCAAATTCAGGGGTCCCTTGCTAGTGATCACAAAGCTTATAAGCAGTAAAGTAAGGATTCAATTTAAGCCCAGATGAGTCTAACCCCAAAGTCCACCCTTTTATCACTACGTTACATCTAACAGGATTCTGAATTTGAAAAGTTTACGAATTGAGTCACAGATGCACTTTGTGAGTGCGTGTGTGTGTGTATGTGGTACTGGGAGCTGAACCCAGGGGCATTCTACCTCTCAGCTACACCCCCAGCCCTATTTTTTATTTTGAAACACAGTCTTGCTAAATTACAGACAGCCTCACTAAGTTGCTGAGGCTGGCTACAAACCTGCAATCCTCCTGTCTTAACCTCCCAAGTACTGGGATTACAATTGTGCACCAACCCACCTGGCTCAGATGCACTTAGAGTCTGCTCTTAGCCGGATGTAGCGGTCTGTAATCCTAGTACTTGGGAGTCTGAGACAGGAGGATTACAGGTTCAAGACCAGTCTCGGCAATATAGCTAGACTCTCAGCAACCTAGCAAGACCATGTTTCAAAACAAAAAATAAGAGAAAGGGCTGGGGGTTTAGCCTAGAAGTAGAATGCCCCAGGGTTCAATCCCTAGCAACACACACACCCACACACCCCATTTCTTAATAAAATGGGCAGGAGTCTTACATTATTTTGGGCATTATTGGTACTAGAAATGCTGTTGTGCTAAGTACTTTGCCAAAGGCAACGCTTTTAGTGCACTGGTTGTCCTACTGGGGGTACCCTGCTATCAATTTAACAAACAAAACATGAAATTGGGAACAGTCAACACAGGCGCCTGTGGCTGACGGCTGCCAGGTGTTCACTGGCTGCTGGGCAAATTCGTATCCCAGACACGGAGGAAGGCGGCCTCCCTACCAGGGCATGGGGGCTGACCCCAGCCTGGTGCACCCCGCATGTCCAAGGACACAGGAAGAAAACCCAGAGGCAAACTGTCTGCAAAGATGAAGACTAAAAAGTGACAGAGGGAAAAGAAGTTTAGCATTTATATGGAAAATTCGAAAGCTGATTTTGAAACTAACAAAGACTTAAATAACACTGTTACACTTTAAAGAATCAGTGTAAGTAGAATATTGAAGAAGTCAACAGAGGATCATACCGCAGCGTTGAGAAGCATGCTGCACTGTCGCTTATTTTTATTTGTGCAGTGTAAAGAAAACCAAAATTGATGATATTTTGCTGCTGTTAACGCGTCATTTTAATCCTTTACTTTAATCCCTCAATTCGTCTTTTGAACTCTAGAGGAACACTGATTTTCAGTAGACGTGGCTTCGTGCCACGGTGAACCCGTGAGTTCAGGACACGCGCTAAGCTCCTTCTGACAGGGGTGCAGAAAGGTTTCAAGCAACAGGACATGCAGAGAGGCGGCAATGGAGTCCCGGAGGGGAGAGGAGGCCCGACAAAGGGGGAGGCCAGCTCTGGATCCCGGGACCAGCACGGTTCAGCACAGGTAAAACGCCTGGCTGAGGAGAGAGCTGGCCCGCACCCCCGGGAGAAGCGCAGATGTGGTCTTTTTGGAGCAAGTGACAAGTTCTAAATCGGGGATCCTCGGTTGGGGGCTGCCCCTCTGAAATGCATGAGTGTCACGGGCTAAGTGACAGTGACAGGAGACAAGGAAGGCGGGGAAGTACCCCTGACAACTGATCCAATGGAACCAGAGCTCAAAAGAGAAACCCACGTCCACCCCAGGATTTATGGCAGTAAGTCTATAAATCCCTCCATTTAAAAGTCCGACAGAGCCGGGCGTGGTGGCGCACGCTTGTAATCCCAGCATTCGAGAGGCTGAGACCAGAGGATCCGGGTTCGCGGCCAGCCTCAGCTACCTAGTGAGGCACTCTGCAACTTAGTGAGACTCGGTTTCAAAATAAAGAATAAAAATAGGGCTGGGGGTGTAGCTCGGAGGTAGAATGCCCCTGAGTTCAATCCCTAGTACCGCAAAAAAAATAAATAAATAAAATAAAAGTCCGACAAAACAAGAGAGTAGCTTTTGTTGCTTCTGTGTCCAAAGCAAAAAGCGAATGGTTTCCTGGCAGACAAGGCGTCCTCAGATTCACCTCGAGGGCCCCGGGGAGCTTGTGATTCGCGACCTGAAGCCAGGCACCAGGACACGTATGAACGTCTGAAACGGTTACAAGAAAACAAGGCCCGGCCAGCAGCTGCATCACCAAAAGGCCCTCCATGCTGCGTCTGGCTGATAGAAGTCGGATTGACAAATTACAGATGTTTATTAGCAACACAAAGAGATCCTGAGGCTGAAGAATTAGCCTCCTCCTGCACGTGCTTTCCACAGCTGGCCGGTAGACAAGCTGCTCCAACTGACGGGATTAGCAGGTATGAAATGAGGACCAAACCTACGCTTTATTCAGAGAAGTTTTAGTTTTGTTCACAACTGACTCACGTGGGAAATGGCCTGAGATGGTGAGGCTGATGGGATGGCACAGCCTCATTCCATCCCAGAACTGTTCCTCATGGCAACTGTGGGCAGAGACAGCACACGCACACAGCCGGGAGCATTTCCACACGGCGTGTTTTGGTTATAGAAGCATCCAACACCATTCCCCAAAATCTATGACCAGTTTTCTTAGGGAGGAAAACCACGTGTGCGTGTGTGGGTGTGCACATGTGAACACACAGCTACTACCACTAGAAAAGGTATATTTTGGCCTTTACATTTCAGTTCAATAAAAATAAATAAGATATAAAGACTGAGCCGGGCGTGGTGGCGCACGCTTGTAATCCCAGCATTCGGGAGGCTGAGACCGGAGGATCCGGGTTCGCAGCCAGCCTCAGCTATCTAGTGAGGCACTCTGCAACTTAGTGAGACCCGGTTTCAAAATAAAGAATAAAAAATAGGGCTGGGGGGTATAGCTCGGAGGTAGAATGCCTCTGGGTTCAATCCCCAGTACCGCAAAAAAAAAAAAAAAAAAAAGATATAAAGACTGAAAAAGGAAGGGATTTTAAATTTATATGATTTTTCTAAGAAAATCTAGGACTCCTTGATTTTCAAAAATCAGACTCAGTAAATATTCAATGAAGTGGACAATTCCAAGGAAAAATAACATGTTCAGCTTATGGTTTCTTATCAAGTTAAATACACCCACCATATACACACTCATTCCTCTCTTCCGTGTTTGACCAAGAGAAATGGAAATGCCTGTCAACAGAAGACTGTACTATTATGACAGCAGCCTTAGTCATAATACTCAAGAACTGGAGAATGACCAAATGCCCATCAATTAATAAATGGATTTTTAAAAATTGTGGTATATATAAACAAAGGAAGAGTATTCGGAATGGAGTATGGGTACATGCAACATTGACAAACCTCAAAAGCATCATTCCAAGGAAAGGAAAACAGTCACCAAAGACAATACACAGTGTGATTCCATTTCCATGACATTTGCAAAAGCCAAAACTACAGCAACACATACCAGATCAGTGGTTGCCAGGAGCCGGGGCCTGGAGGGACTGACGGCAGCGGTTACAAGGGCACCTTTGAGTGGATGGCTACACAACTGCACGCTTTTGTTAAAACTCACTGTGCAGCCAGGAGGGTTCAAGGCCAGCCTCAGCTACCTAGTGAGGCACTCCACGACTTAGTGAGACCCTGTTTCAAAATAAAGAATAAAAAATAGGGCTGAGAGTATAGCTCAGAGGTAGAATGCCCCGGAGTTCAATCCCCAGTACCACAAAAAACAAACAAACAAACAAAAAACAACTCACTGTGCAATTATGTGTGAATTTTATTGTACACAAATGATAAAAGCTGGCAACTTTCCTAAAAACCAACAATAGCTAGAAAATAAAAGGGAAAAAAATACCCCATTTATTAGTGAAAAATAGTAAAACCTAAATATAAATACAAGGAATATGTAAAAGTTTAAGAAGAAAACATCAAAGCTTTACTAAGCAACAAAAGAGGGACTGGCACAATTGGAGAGAGGCCACCCTGCAGGGCAAAGGAATCTATAACCTGACAGAACTTGAACCTAAATGCCAATGTGAGTGTGTGAGGGAAAAAAAGTCTAGCTGCTACCTAGAAGAATGTATAAAAATAAAAAGAAAGAAAAAAGAACCACAAAAAAGACTCAAACAAATCAGAATTTTTTTTTTTTTTTTGCGGTACTGGGGATTGAACCCAGGGGCATTCTACCTCCAAGCTACACCCCCCAGTCCTATTTTTTATTCTTTATTTTGAAACAGGGTCTCACTAAGTTGCAGAGGGCCTCACTCAGTAGCTGAGGCTGGCTACGAACCTGGATCCTCCTGTCTCAGCCTCCAAAGTACTGGGATTACAAGCATGCACCACCACGCCTGGCTCAAATCAGAATTCTATATATTCATAATGTCATATATCAAACTGTATGTATCAATAATTGGTATGTAATATGTGCTTAGCCACTTGGACCACCCATACCCCATGCTAAAATAAATGTCAGATAGACTTAAGATGTAAATGGCAAAAAAATATATATGTAGAAGCATCAGAAAACTGTCAATATTTTACATAATCCTGAAATGGGAAGGCTTTTCTAATCAGGTTACCAAAGGTAGAAACCAGCCAGTGTAGTGGCACACTGCTGTCATCCGAGTACTTGGGAGGCCAAGACAGGATGATAGCAGATTCAAGGCCAGCCTTAGCAATTCAGAAAGACCCTCAACAAATTAGAGAAATCATATTTCAAAATGAAAAGGGCTGAGGGTGTAGCTCAGAGGTAGAGTGCCCCTGGATTCAATACCTAGTACCAAAGAAAAGAAAAAAAAGTAGAAACTATTAAAAGAAAAAAGTAATAGATAAGCCTGATATAAAAAATTTGAATTTCCATACATCAAAAAATATAATAATTGAAAGGCAAATTACAAAGGGGGGGTTACAACATATATGGATTTAAGATGCTTATGTAAATAAAGAGCACTTACAAATCAATAAGGAAAAGCCAGACACCCTAATTCACTGGTAACTCAAAAGAAATTCAGCAGGGCGGCACACACATTTTAAAAAGATTCAGCCTCACTAGTGATTAATGTGGGCAAGGACAAGTTACTGATAAGGATGCCCAGCGCATCACTGTAACTTGCAATGCTACGCTTCAACAAATCTAAGACTCCAAAACCAAGAGATGCATCCTCCGTCTTATTTCATTGTAAAGCAAAAGAAAGCGCAGTCCATTAAGCTTGACATGTCATTAAACTATAAGACATATCCTGATTTGAGGGATGTCTGGAAAATGGACATCTTAGTATATGATATATAGTAATTCAATACTGAAAACAACCTAAATTTCCAAAAGGTGTACTTTCTGAATAAACTATAGTATATCCCTACAATAAAATAGTACAGTCATTTAAAAATGGTGACATAGAAGTATATATATATTATCAGTAAAAAGATATTTATGATCTATTTAAGTAATAAATGGAGTAATAAATAGCATGCTAAACATAACACCATTTGGTCAGAAGATAATTATTTTTATATATGTGCACAGAAAAAAATTATTCATAATGGCCATCTCCGGGTACTAAGCATTTAAAGGGAAAAAAACCCTTCATTTTGCTTGTCTTTCTTTTCTAAAAGTTAGACCATAAATATATTTCACTTTTACAATGAAAAATAAGTAAAAATAAACTGTTCATCAATCCTTGCCATCTGCCTAAACATTAAGCTTCAAAAATCATACATTTCTTAAAGCTACAATATTTACAAGGGAAAAA
>PVLC010008407.1:46865-58604 GCA_004027655.1 Graphiurus murinus | reverse complement strand
CTCCCCCAAGGTCTGCTCCATGTCTCGCTTGGAAACCTCTGATCCCATACCTACTTCTAAATTTCGAACTATACTACTTTTAAAACCCAGTCGCTACACCGCAGACTTTCTTAATTCGTTGCTTCACCGCAAACTATCTTGTTACTTCACTACAAACTTTCATATCTCTTTACTACAAACTTTCACATCTCGTCGCTACTCCGAGACCCTTCATATCTCGTTGCTTCACCGCAAACTTTCCTATCTGGTCGCCTTCCTGCGACCCTCAACCAGGCCTGCCTTCCGTCACGTCCCTCGTGACTCTCAACTCACAATATCCATCGCCCAACGCGACCTTCAATTCTGACGCTATATAGCCGTTTCCTTGACTTAAAAACTTTGATTAAAACTAAACTACAAGTACTTGTACTATACTATTTCCAATATCTGTCGTCGCCCGTGACTCGGTCCTCGGAACTCTCGAATTTCGAGGTTCTCCGAGTTTTGGGGTTCCCGGGTTTCGGGGTTCCCCGTACGGGCCACCACTTACCGGGCGCCCCAGGCTGAACCCTCAGCCATGAGGCCCCAATAAAAGATGCCGGCTAAATGCTACTGGTTCGAACCTCTTTTATTATCTCTCTCTTTCTAGGATCAAAGGTTTTGCACACACGATAACAAACACAGTGCTGAGGTCGTCTTTCCAAATAGTGCTTCTTCCTACAAACTTTCAATAACCCCTCTCTCTAGCAACCCGTCTTCCACTAGCAACCCACAATCTTTCTTCCCAGGACTTCCCCAGCAACCCGGCCAACCTCTTCCCAACCGCTTCTTCTTCCCAACCAATTCCTCCCAGAACTTCCCAACCAGCCTTTCCCCAGCAGCTTTTAGCAGCGCTCTCTTTAGCCGCGCTCTCTCTATTAGCCGAGCGTTTGTTCGTTAGCCGTGTGCGCTATTAGCCGTGCCTTCTATTAGCCGTGCTTCCTCTATTCGAGAGGTGGAGGCTCTTATAGCTGCACCGGGCCTAAGCCACGAGGTGTCTCGTACAGCTCTCACCTGGCCGGCCACGAGTCGGGTGTGCTGGTGCATGCGCTCTGGTGTGGCACAGCTTCGGGATGTAATCCACCTGTAGCTGCTTCTGGCACTTTACCAGGCACCATCTAGAGGCAAGGTCCAGCTGGCCAGGCTAGGCCCCCGACAATTACCAGAAGAACAATTCAGATCTTTAACAGTAGAAATGATACAAGATTTCCACAAAGAATGTAGGGAGAGCTGGAAAGAAATAAAGTAACAAGTAAACAAAGAATCTGACACCCTAAACAGTATTCAAAGAGATTTGAAGGAAGTGAAAAATGTGAAAGATGTAATAATTGAAGTGAAAGTATCAATACAAACTATAAAGAGAATATTAGATCACATGGAAAATACAATATTACTCTTAGAAGATGACCATTCCAAAGAGCATAATTCAGAAAAAAATTTTTTTGATAGCATGAATTGGACATTGATGAGACCTGGGCCAATTTTAAAAGAGCTAACCTAAGAATAATAGGCATAGAAGAGGGACTAGAAGTTGAAACTAATGGAGTCAACCATCTTTTCAAAGATAATATCAGGGAATTTTCCAAACACAGAGAAGTTGACACACAGCTACAGGAAACATAGAACCTCCTTTAAACAAGACCAAAGCAGAGGTTCACCATGCCACAATGTAATCAAATTAACTAATGTAGAGGCCAAGGATAGAATCTTAAAGGCAACAAAACTAAAAGGACAAGTGATATCTAGAGGCACATCAATTAGAATCACTCCAGACTTCCCAAACCAAGTCATGAAAGCCAAGAGGGACTGGAGCAACATATTCCAAACTCTGCAAGAAAATAACTTGTAGCAAGATTCTCCTACCTAGCAAAACTATCTCTCATATTGATGAGAAAATAAAAACCTTCCATGACAAACAGAAACTGAAAAAATGTATGTCTCCCAAACCAGCACTAGAGAAAATACTCAAAGAGATGAACTACAAAGAAGAACTAACAAGTAGACATCAGAACCAGGGAAACAATAATTTCCAGGAAACAACTGAGCAAAGAAAAAACAAGCACTACCTCAAACAGAAATCAAAATTCAAAATACTAGAAATTAAAAATCACCTCTTAATAATCACACTGAATATAAATGGTTTCAACTCCCCAGTAAAAAGGCACAAGGTGGCAAAATGGATTAAGAGCCATAATCCATCTAAATGCTGCCTGCAAGAAACACAACTTATAAGCAAAGATTCCCACAAAGTAAAGGTGAAGGTTGGAGTAAGGTAATCCATGCCAACGTAACTCGAAGACAAGCAGGAGTACCAACTAAGATATCAGATAAATTAAACGTCAAGCCTAAGCTTATCAGAAGAGACAAAGCATGTCATTTTTTAATAGTAAAAGGAACAATTCAGCAAGAGGAAATAAAATTTGTCAACATTTATGCCCCAAACATAGGTGCAGCCACTTTCATAAAACACACTCTTCATGATATAAAGTCACACATAGATCCCAATACACTAATACTAGGAGACTTCAATACTCTTCTCACATCACTAGATCAATCTTCTAAACAAAAGGTCAGTGAAGATGCCTCAGATCTAAAGAATACCATAAACCAAATGGACCTATTAGACACATACAGAATATTTCACCCAACTACAGCTGAATTCATGTTTTTCTCAACTGCTCTTGGAACCTTCTGCAAAATAGACCACATTCTGGACCACAAAGTGAGTACTGGCAAATTCAAAAAATGTAACATAATCTCCTGTATCTTATCAGACCATAATGGAATGAAACTAGAAACCAACTCTAAGAAGACCCAGAGTAACCATGTAAACACATGGAGACTGAACACCACATT
Organism: Graphiurus murinus; assembly: GCA_004027655.1. Classification (NCBI taxonomy): domain Eukaryota; kingdom Metazoa; phylum Chordata; class Mammalia; order Rodentia; family Gliridae; genus Graphiurus; species Graphiurus murinus. The sequence goes on along the minus strand of PVLC010008407.1, from coordinate 55,730 downwards.
GCTGAATGAGGAATGTGTCATAGAAGAAGTAAGGGGAGAAATTAAAAAATTCCTTGAAACCAATGAAATTAGAGACATATCAAAATGTGTGCATGTATGTCTTTATCAGCTTGTACCTAACAAAGATGTATGATTACAATATACCAATTTTAAAAAAAATCTTAAAAAATCAGAACCTTTCCTGTATACTAACCATAAGCCCACTGAAAAAGGAATACAGAAAACAATTCCACTTACACAGGCATGCAGAAAAATAAAATACTTATTAAAAAACATAACTAAGAAGGTAAAAGACCTCTATGAGGAAAGCTATAAAAAGTTGAAAAAAGAAATTGAAGAAGACCTTAGAAGATGGAAAGATCCTGCATGTTCTTGGATAGGCAGAATAAATATCATCAAATGGCCATTCTCCCAAAAGTGATCTACAGATTCAATTGGATACCCATTAAATTACCAAGGTCACTCTTCACAGACATGGAAAAATCAGTTCTTAAAATCATTTGGAACAACAAAAAGCCCAGAATAGCTAAAGTTGTTCTTAGCAACAAGAACTATGCAGGAATCATCACAATACCTGACTTCAAACTATACTACAAAGCCACAGTCATAAAAACAACATGGTATTGGCACATAGACCAAACAGACACATAGACCAATGAAGCAGAATATAAGGTTCAGAAACAAACCCATACACTTACAGTCAATTGATTTTTTACAAAGAAGCCAAAAACATACACAGAAAAAACTATGGCCTCCTCAACAAAAGGTGTTGGCAAAACTGGTTCAACATATGCAGGAAAATGGAAACAAACAAACAAAAAAAATACTTTCTCACCCTGCACAAGAGTTAATTAAGATGGATCCAAGACCTAGAAGTAAGGCCAAAGACCTTACAGCTACTTGAAGAGGGCATAGGCCCAACACTTCAACACATAGGCACAGGTAAAAACTTTCTCAACAAGACCCCAAAGGCACAAGCAACTCAAAGGAAGATCAATACATGGGATTGCATTAAACTGAAGAGCTTCTGTGCAGCAAAGGAAACTATCAAGAAGCTCAACAGAGAGCCCACGGAGTGGGAGAAAAATTTTGCCAGCTAATCTTCTGATAGAAGACTAATATCTAGAATATACAGAGATCTCAAGAAACTCACAGCTAAGAAAACAAATAACCCAATCAAAAATGGGCAAAGGATCTAAATAGACACTTCATAAAATAAGAAATACAAATGGCAATAAATGTATGAGGAAATGTTAAACATCATTAGCAATCAGAAAGATGCAAATCAAAACTTCCTTGACATTTCAACTAACCCTAATCAGAATGGCAATCATCAAAAACACACACAAAAAAAACAAATGCTGGGGAGGGTATGGAGAAGTGGGAATCCTAATACCTTGTTGGTGGGATTGCAGATTAATGCAACCACTTTGAAAAACAATATGGAGGATCCTCAGATTGATGGGAATGAACCTAGCAAATGATACAACAATACCACTTCTGGGTGTCTACCCAAAAGAATGGAAACCAAACTGTGCATGTATATCTATGTTTATAGTCGCACAATTCACAATTGCCAAACTATGGAACCAGCCAAGATGTCCATCAACAGATGAATTGATTACAAAACTATGAGATATGTACACAATGGAATTTTACTCAGCCATAAAGAACAAAATCATGTAATTTGCATGGAAATGGATCGAACTGGAAATTATGCTAAGTGAGATTTGTCAGTCACAAAAAGTAAAAAATTGTATGCTCTCCCTAATATGCAGAAACTAGGGATAAATTGGGATATAAAAGAGGGTTTAGACAAAGAAGGAGGAACCTTAGATGAGTAAAGAAGGTGACCTAACTGAAGGTGATGGGAATGGGGGAGGGGAAACACCCTGATGTACATGATGTACTTTCACAATCATATCAAATTCAATCACTATACTGAACTTGAGAAGGATGGAGGATGAGGGAGTGGGGCAGGAATTGGGGAAGGCTTAAATGAGAGATGTCTGCATATATGCCTCTACCAGCATGTACCTAACAAAGATGTACAATTACAATATACTAATAAAAAATAAAAGAACTGTACAACTGTATATGACAACCCATAACCAATGTCACAATGATGGGAAAAATTTTTTTTCTCTAAAATCATGAATGAGAGTAGGGTGTCCATTTTCACCAGTCTTATTCAATATAGTCCTAGAACTTTCAGCCAGGACAACCTAGCAAGGAAAATAAGTAAAAAGGGATACAAAGAGGAAAGGAGGAATTCAAGTTATCCCTGTTTGCAGATGATGTGATTCTATACATCAAATTCATACAGACAGATTACAGGGTCTTGGGGAGGAGAGAAGAGAAAGTTCTTTAGTGTATGCAGGATTCAATTTGGAGATTGATGGTGATGGTGTTTATATAATTATGTGAATGTACCTAATGCCTTTGAACTGGATACTTAAAAAATGTTTAAGATAGTAAATTGTGTTAAATGAGTTTTACTACAATTAAACAAGTTAAGTAGAAAAAGTAAACGTGTTGTAAAATATTCAATGGTGCAGCTTTGAGAAAGTACAATAATGCCATCACAGATAGACTTTATTTTTTTTCCCCCACCAGATGAAACATAAGAAAAAAGTGCACTTCTGAATGCTAAAGGTAAAATCCTGAATAGAGAAGTGCATTGATACAGAACAGAGAAATTCTACAAAATATTTTGATGTTTTTAAAATATTAAGATGTGTAGAACTTTAAAGTAAACCACATGTTTCACAGACTAAATATGCATTGGGTTAAAGATACTTAAAATTAAATTCTGCAAAATAAATCTATGGACTTAAAATTTTTTTCTCTTTGGATACATCCCATTGAACTCTGTTTAAAGAATCATTTTCTTGGATCTTGCACAACAGAAATTGCCAAAATTCTAATTTTTATATGCAGTGATTATGACCAATAAGCCTGCGAATTTTGTTTTAATGTATTTATATTATGATATAGTAATTGAGTCTGTAATAGTCAGATTCTATTTCTAAAGCTTTCTAAAAATCCAGAACCAATGCTTTAGTAAGCTGTAATATTAAAAAGTATGTGTTATCATCATTTTACATACAGTTTTTACCTTCATGTGCATATTCTCATGTACACATGCACATACAAAATGCAATCGGTCCATGTGTAAATTCAATATTCTAAAGGACCTAAAACTGCACACACATACACTTGCCCACTTCTGTTCACTCTTGTTCAGAAGAGAATTCTAGTTTGTTGGGAACTAAAAAAGAATAAAGATTTAAAACCAGTGGAAAGACAAATTATTTTAAAAATTGGAAAATTGATCAATGAAACATGTTTTCGCTGCACACGATAACTGATTTGCCCCTTAAAACAAAGCAATAAAGCCCTAACAACTATCAACCATCACTTATAATTTTGAATTAATACATATTTGGTAGCATTATATCAATTATATCAATCTTAATTATAATTAAGATTCAAACTTACTCTCTAACATTTAGAATATTTTAAAATCTATGAACAATTGATAAGAGACAGAGATTTCTATCTCTCCCAGTCTCTACTTAGCAATACTTCAAAAGATAAAATGAGATAATCAGGGATATTTTGGAAAAAATAAAATATACCAATAAATGTTTTTTAAAAAGAGATTTTTTTTTCAGTACTGCAGATTTAACCCAGGGACATTTTACCTCTGAAGCACACTGCCAGTCCTATTTTTTATTCTTTATTTTTGAAACAGGGTCTCACTAAGTTGCATAGCCTCACTAATTAGCTGAGGCTGGCTGCGAACCTGGATTCTCCAGTCTCAGCCTCCCACGTACTGGGATTACAAGCATCCACCACCACATCTGGCTTCATACCGAGATTTTTAACAGTATGTTTGACCACAGAAGTTTGGGTTTTCATGTGATTTACAGTCATGCACATTTATATATCCTATATAGCTGTCACCTTTAAAATTGAGACATATCGAAAGTTTCTGATTGAACACTTAGTCTTAAAAGCTTGTTATTCTAGAGAAATTCAATTATGGTAAATGTAGCAATATCATTAGCCTGGCACTGGTATTACTTGAATGATTAGCAAAAAGATACTGCATTTCACAAAATGAATACTTAATGGTTTTCATTTTACAATGATAAAAAGATGTATCTCAACAATTACAATTTGCATTATAATAAATGCTGCCCTTAAAGGTGGATGAGATGGGGTAGAAACTACATAATTTTATACTTACTTCAATATAAGCAAATAACTCTGATGGATTTTTAAAAACATTATTGCCTACGTAACGTCTTATTCTCACAATTTACTTTGAAAGATTTGGTCTAATAAAAAGGGCTGGAAGCAAAAGTACTCAGATTCAATAGCAGAATAAAAACCTATTATTTTATATTTAAAGAAATTTAAAGAAAACTAGATACAAATAAAAACCACTGGTGCGGTAGGCATGGGATAAAAAATTTAATTGCCTTTTTGCAATGAAACTATTTTGGCAAAAATTTGCCCTTAGTGGGTAAGTATAGTGAGGCATAAATCATCAGAATAAAATGAAAGATGCCAGCAAATAAGGAATAACTACAGTCCAATAATGGTGGGGTTTTATGCATGACACTTGGTTAGAAAAGTTGGTATAAAAAATAATCACATTCCTAGCTGGGCATGGTGGCGCATGCTTGTAATTCCAGCATTTGGGAGGCTGAGACAGGAGGATCCCGGTTCGTCGCCAGCCTCAGCTACCTAGTAAGGCACTCCGCAACGTAGTGAGACCCTGTTTCAAAATAAAGAATAGAAAATAGGGCTGGAGGTATATCTCAGATGTAGAATGCCCCTGAGTTCAATCCCCAGTATGGCAAAATAATAATAATAATAATAATAATAATAATAATAATAATAATAATAATAATAATCACATTCCTCAAAGGATTATTATGTGGCATGAGACTACATAGCCTAGAGTTTGCATATACATACACTATTTTCTTAGATTGTGAATTCCTTGAATATAGCACCTGTAATTTTCTCATGTCTATGATCTCAGAATTTTGTGATACTTTGTATCAGGTCATTAGAAGATACAGAAAAAATGTTTGGTTTCTGTATGTTAGCTGCTCAGTATTGATACTGAGCCATTGAATGTGATAAATTGGCCATTTGGGTTTAAAAATTAATTAGTATAAATACTTAGAGTATTTTGCCTGAGAGTTATAGATTACTATTTGTAGGATATCACTTGTATGTCACTTACAAGTTACTGATTTACTCACACAATACTTGGGGAAGGAACTGATTTAGATCTTGGCAAAACAATGACATTTTAGGAGACAACTGAATTAAATTCTAAAATTTTGAAAAACTGAGAGCATGGTGAATAGTGAATGACCTATTTCTTACTGAAATAATATATTTAGATTTAGATTTATAAAATTAAAATTTTCTCAATAAATTAGAGGATTTGCCTGTTAACATAGGATAATGTGCCAAAAAAATTTGTTTTCCAAAACCTCTCCCTCATGTCTATATGAAAATGAAATTAATCTGGTATTAGAGAAACTAATAAAGTATAAATTTCAGATTGTACTACTAAATAACTCACAATATATGTAATAGTCATTATCAACCTGGAACAACAGAAAAATGTAGTTTTGCATCTAGAGGCACTGGAATTGAATCAAGAGGGGGAGGAATTCAATATCAATTCAAAATTATCATTTGAAAGTATAAACATGCATACCACAGAATTATATAGAAAAAGTTATAAAATGTCCTTTTTTTTTTTTTTTTTTTTTTTTGCGGTACTAAGGATTGAACCCAGGGGCATTCTACCTCTGAGCTATACCCTCAGCTCTATTTTTTATTCTTTATTTTGAAACAGGGTCTCATTAAGTTGTGGAGTGCCTCACCTCACTAGGTAGCTGAGGCTGGCTGCGAACCCGGATCCTCCGGTCTCAGCCTCCCAAATGCAGGGATTACAAGTGTGTACCACCACGCCCAGCTTAAAATGTTCTATTATATTATGTTTATTAATAAAAAGAAAGGTTTTCTCATTTTTGGAAAATTTGTATCAGTATTATAGCCTCAAGAATGTATTTTTAATATATAGTATTACACTTAAAAATTATGTATAGATATTGTACATAAGGCATTATCAGACTCTTGTTTTGTTACAGGATGATTAACAGAAGTCCTCCACCTGATAGCTTATGGGACCAGAGTCCAGACCTACTGAATGAGAATCTATTTTACCATGATTCCTTGGTCATTCATGCACCCCTAACATGTGAGAAGCATTGATCTACCATGAAGTCTCATGCTTAGTACATCTTAAAGAATGTTATTTTTCTTCCCCTTCTCATGTTCCTACCTGAACTTTGTATTTCCTATTTAACTGAATATAAGGCTTATTCCCACCATCATAGGCTCACTACCTGTTTGATAAAATGAATGTAAATCTGAGACCTAGTTTTGCCATATAAATAGACCTTTCTAAGCAATCAGAGAAAAAAGTTCCTATTTTTGTTGCATGATTTAGCTATGTCCCTAGTCTATTAATTGTAAGAAAGTTTTCATCTTAGTAGTACAGTACAGGATCCAATGGGATCCTGGGCTTCAGAAGCCACACAATGTGCTTAAACTACTGTTATCATGTTCTTATATAATGTTTATGCAGTCTCACAAATGCCTGTACAATATTTTCATTCAATCTATATTTTTAATACTTAATAATATCATCAATGATGATTGATTCATAACATTATGCTAATGCTGAGGACCATAAACACCTGCTTGGTCTCTCAAATGTTTAGAAAATGATTTCAAATGTATAGACCTTACAGAAATTTAAAAGCAAGATAATATATACATATACATATACATATACATATGCATATGCGTGTGTGTGTGTGTGTGTGTATCACTGTGTAGGAAAAACATTTAGATTAATGATAGTACTATTTTCAATTTTTAATAAATTTCCTTGAGGAAAGTAGATCTTAAAATGAAAATATGTATTCTTCTCTTTATACCAAGTTTTCTGTAAAAAATAGAGATAGACTCAGTAGGGTTTCTTAAAGAGCAGTTTCACTGGATTAGGGTTGAAAACATGATTTTTTTAAAACTACACACAGGAAACTGCAGATAAGTGATTTCCACGGATGATTGACAAATGTTTTCTGCTTTACTGGAGCAATGACCCTTTAGTTGGTTTTCAAAATAACAAATAACAAGAATCTTCTGAAGAGAAAACCTTTTTGTATGCTTGGACTCACACTCATCTCTGGATAAACTTCAGTGCCTTTAGCATTAAGAGGAGAACTTGCTGGCAAAGTAATTCATTTCAGGAGCAGGGCATGTGGGAGAAGAGCAAGAAAGAGGGGACACTGTGGGTATGAAAATAAGAAAATTGATTCTTGTTGAAATAAAATGGAGAAATATTTAGTCAACTACTACTGGGATTTGGGAATTCAGTTGTCTTATTTCTTTTCAAATTTATAATGTCGCTTGAGTGTACCCAGTGTTACTTTCTACAGAAAGATGTTAAGGGTTCTTGTTGACCATAAATATGCATTTCATGTTTCTTAAATAGTGTATTAATGACAGATGGATATAGAAATTTGAACGATAAGAGATCGTTGGCACTGGGCTTTTACGCTGAGTGAATAGTCCTCCAATTTATCTTGTACATTATTGAATTTGCTATATTATCTTAGGGGTTTCGAATGTGACTTGTCAGTTCATCCTGTTGACTAGAATTTTAAAAGATAACTTTCACTGATTAAGACTCACAAAACAAAGTGTGTAATCCAGAGAGGCAATTAATTAATTTATAGTCAGAGACATTACAGGAGGTAGGTCAGACATTTGTGTTTGTCTAACCATTAATTTGTTTCCCCTATAGACAACATACATGGGAAGAAAAATTATCACTAGGAAACAGTTGGACCAGCATGAAAATAAGGCAAAGGGATCTGGCTATTGGATTCAGATGCTTAGTAGCATCAACTCTTGTAGCTTAAGTCCCTCTCGCCATATTTTAACACCACTCAGAAGCACAGACTCAAGACTTCAATGATCCATCATCCTTTTTTTTTTTTCTCTCTCTCTTACAGCCTACTTGACCTTTTCTATTTCTAAAATAAGTCATATGAAAAACTAAAATAAAATAAGTCATGTCCCTGATTAATAAAATTAAAAGTTCTGGGAATGTAGCTTAGAGGTAGAATGCCTTTGGGTTTAATCTCTAGTATAAATAAATAAATAAATAAATAAATAAATAAATAAATAAATAAATAAATAAATAAATAAATAAATAATAACTATTATATGTATAGACTTCAACTTCTCATTGCCTTTACAATAAAGTACTTAAATTTTTTCTATGAGTTCTGTAAACTCACTCATCTTTTTCCACTCACCTCATTCAATTTGTAAAGTAATTCTGCTTTTGCTATGCTACTGCTACTATTTTATATTGGATGTGGCACACTGACCATTGCATTGATTATCTGGGAGACCTGTAGCATCCACAGAATTTGTTGGAGAAACAGAATGCCAGCTACAATGTGGTCATGTTCCTTCAAGCCAAGCAAAGTGTCTCCTTCCAGCTCACTGTGTTCTGACCTGAGCAAAGCGACAAGGGTTGCTGGCTTCTGGTTTCTTTTGATCACTAATCCTCTCCTCTTACCTTAAGTTCTCAACAAAAGTTTATTCCTCATCCTTTATGGTTATAACTCATGTCGTAATTCATGTCAACTTAATGGCTTTATTTTCTACAGTTATCCAGGCTTGTCTTATATTGTTAGTCTTCAGCTTTAAGTATTCTTTTTTTTTTTTTTTTTTTTTTTTTTC